>RCUC01157105.1:0-51534 GCA_003697995.1 Taxidea taxus jeffersonii | reverse complement strand
GGTCCAGCTATAATGCTCTCCTCACATTTGCTCATTGTCCCCTCATTGACCCTCTATTCTAAAAGCTTCTCCTTTCTAAGAGGCCTGGGATGCTTCCCCTACCCCCATACCCACCCGATTGGCAGCAGAAAAGAGGAACTCTACCAGTTACCAGCCCTGGACTCAGCTCTCCAGGACCCTGGGGATGGGCCACAGACATAGGCAGTGCGGAAACCCAGTGGGAAACCCCACTTCTCAGGGGCCTCTGCTGGCAAGGATCCCAGGCTGGGGTTTCTTAACTTCTCAGCACTGGGGTTGCACTTCTGCAATGGGAAATTACACTCCCATTTTCTTTCCTAAAGGGAAAAGGGAAGGAAGCGGTGACATGGAGGGATGACGTGATGCATCACAGCCCAGCAGCGGAGCTGTAACCGCCAGCCCCAGACCCAACCCGGCTCGGCCCCACATGCTCCTGAAAGCGCACAGCTGCAATGTCAGACTTAGAGGGGCCCTTGGCAGTCAGGTAGGTGCAGGTCATGGAGACTGGAGCCACAGCCAGGGGAGAGGGTCTGGTGTGACCGGGAGCAGGGGCCCTGCTAGCTCCTCACCAGGTACCTCTCAGAGTGTCTCATCCTACTGTCTCATCCCAGAGACAGCACTGGTAGGGTGGCTTTCTGCTTCCCTAGAAAAACTGGGGGGTCCTAGAGACATGAGAGGACCTCGTCAGGGGCTCTGTCCTGGCGGAGGATTTCTATCAGCTCTGGAGCGCTCAGTGGAGCAGCGAGTCACGTCTCGCGAGCAGTGGTGAATTTTAATTTCTGGGGGATTCTCTCAGGATCACTGTGCCATGGGATCAGGTTATGGAAGGGAACTCTGAGTTTCTGGCCAGGCCCGAGGACTTGGGTACCCATTTCGGCTGTCCTGGGCCCAGCTTACCTTCCAAACATCAGGAGGAGTTTTCTTGCAGGCGGGGTCCTGGGATGTGGATGGAGACACGTGTATATCTGTGCTTGAGGGAAAAGGGAGGGTCCTGAGGGGCCTGACCTCTCACTATCAAAGTGCAAGGTCCTTACCATTTGCCTGCTTCACCCAGAAGGTAGAAGGGTCCAAGGATCTGGGACTCAGACTACCTGTGACAGGTTTCTAGTCCCACAGCCCTTGAGGACCACGCTTTCCTTTGCAGTATACCAAAACCTGATTTCACAGGATTTTTGTGTGTATGTGCACACGTGCACGCGCGCGCACGTGCCCTCCACTCGCACGTGCATCTCCACATTTAGCCATTTAGCAAATGTGCCCCCAGATAGATGTTGTGGTCGGGCCCGGTGAGCACAGGGCAATGGGACACAGGCCAGCAGCTCAGACCACAGCCTGTCCCCAGAGCTCAGGGAAGACAAGACAAGGACCCACATAACTCTGGTGTGGAATGAGATGATGGGCTGAATGGGGGTGTCTGGAGGGGGTCTCAGGACAGAAAGAGGAAAAGAGCTTCATAGAAGAGGCCACCTTTGAACTGGGACTTTATTTATTTATTTAAGATTATTTATTTATTTGACAGACAGCGATCATAAGTAGGCAGAGAGGCAGGCAGAGAGAGAGGGGGAAGCAGGCTCCCCGTGGAGCAGAGAGCCCGACGTGGGGCTCAATCCCAGGACCCCGGGATCATGACCTGAGCTGAAGGCAGAGGCTTTAACGCACTGAACCACCCAGGCGCTCCTGAACCGGGACTTTAAAGATGAGTGGTATTTGGGTAGCATTTGGGACGGAAGATGACTCTGTAGCAGAGAAAATACTGTAGGCCGAAGCCTGGAGCCGGGAAAGTGTAGGATTAGTTATTCAAACCCACTTATTCCTCCGTTCCCAGTGCAGGCGGTGGCAGGCTCTGCACCATATGGTGTTGGTGGCTATGCTAGAGAGTTTAGATTCCTCAAATCCACGCAGGAGCAAAGCCGACTGTTGGAAGTAGCCTTCTTGCACATGTGCCAGTGAGATTCTAAAGGACAGATTACCAGAGGTGGAGTGGCTAGGACAAAGGAGGTGCACACTTCTCACTGTGGCAGAGAGAAGTGTTCTCGGCCTCTGTGTTACTGTGTTACTCAGCCTCTGCAGAGTCCCTCTCAGTTCTTGAGTGAGATATCTTCATGCTCTCCACCTTCTTCCTCAGGATCTGCCTTCTGCCCATATAATAAGACATTCATGCCCAAAAGGCACTTGGCATGGTGCCAGGTCCATGGAAGCCCTTGGAACATGTTAGCTGTTTTTATATTTTTTCTGGGTCTCCAGGTAGCCTTTCTGGTCCCACAGGAGCGAAGTGGGCTGGGCTTCCCAGTATCTGTCCACGATTCCTGCTGCTAGAAGCATCTGTCTCCTCCATCAGCCAGGTGTTCTGGAGATCAACAGTTTCTCCTGTTGCCTGTGCTCATTCTCAGCAGCTGGTCAGTGCCTGGCTCGG
Organism: Taxidea taxus jeffersonii; assembly: GCA_003697995.1. Classification (NCBI taxonomy): domain Eukaryota; kingdom Metazoa; phylum Chordata; class Mammalia; order Carnivora; family Mustelidae; genus Taxidea; species Taxidea taxus. The sequence goes on along the minus strand of RCUC01157105.1, from coordinate 49,103 downwards.
GCAAGGGCTCAGCAAGGGTGTTTTGGGGGGACTGTTGGATACAAGGAAGGTGTGTCCTGTCTGCCTGTCCTTCTCTTCCATGAAACAGAGCCAGATTGTCTCCAAATGACAGTAGGCCACCAAAACCACAGCACGCAAGCTGAAATGCCTTATACCTTGCAAAGACAAGGATAGGCATCCTTGTATTGCAGAAAAGAAAGGTAAAGCTCAGGGTGGATGAGTGGTTGAGTCCTACTCCCAGAGCGTGCTAGAGATGAAGCTGAGGCTAGACCCAGCGGGGCTGACGTCCCACACCAACTCCAGTCTTGGCACCATCCTGGTTTGGACGGAATCACCATATCCACACTCAGGGCTCTGCTGTGTTTGGCTGGACCTGCTTCAGGGTCCCTAGGGTGGGCAAGCAAGTCTAGGCTCCAACCACATCTTTCTCTCTGTGTTCCCTCCTTCCCAGGCTTCCGTCCACGGAAAGAGCCCTCACGGTCCTGCATGTGAGCCTGTACCACCCTGAGCAGGACCCGGCCACCTTTGCCAAGGTCCCACCGCAGCTTCAGCATGGTACCAGCCCGCTGCTGGTGGGGCGGGGCCCAGACGCCAACCTCCAGCTGCAGCTCCCCCGCCTCTCCCGCCGACATCTGTCCCTGGAGCCCTACCGGGAGAAGGGCAGCGCTCTGCTGACCTTCTGCCTGAAGGCCCTGAGCCGCAGGAGCTGTGTGTGGGTCAATGGGTTGACTCTGAGGTTCCTGGAGCAGCTTCCTCTGAGCCCAGTCAACAGGGTCGCCTTCTCTGGCATCCAGATGGTGGTCCGCATAGAAGGAGGCACCTCGCTGGAGGGCTTTGTCTGCTGCTTCCATCTCAGCTCCTCACCCCTGATTCACAGGCCGCAGGCTGAGGAGACGGATGAATGGGAGAGCACCTCCCAGGGGCAGCCTCCCCCAGGTTCCGGGCCATGGGCTCCAGGTCACCAGGGGCTTCTCCATGGCCCTTCCCTGCCTAGCCCTGGAGGAGGAGCAGAAACACAACTCCAGAAGGAGATCTCAGTGGGCTGTGCTAGCTCCACTGGCTGCCCAGAGCAAGCCTCGCCTGTATGAGGACTTGAACTCTTGGAACAACACCACTCGGAGGTTGACCAGCAAGACCTGCCTCATAACAATGAACTGATTCTGCAAACATGCACAGTCTGGGGCGGGGGTTGGGGGGCCGCCGCACACCCTCTGTGGTTACGGCTCTGCAAGGTAATGGGAGCTTCATATACTTTTAGAGCCCCTGAGGGGTTTGGAGAGCCTCTCTCAAGCCTTTCCCCACCTTTCCCTCCTCTTGTCTGTGTAGGAGTTACTTTATGTTGCTAATTTTGTGTGTCGCTTAAGAGCTCGAGTTTGAGGTTGCGCCAGGAATGCATGGACACATGTAACAATTACATTTGTGGTAGCTCTGGGTTACCTTGGGCTTTCAAATACCCACAGGCACTCGGGGCTTAGGGAAGCCTGTGTTTAATAAACTGCAAGTATTTCATTAAGCTGGCATACCCAATAGGATCCCCTGACCCCCATATGGGCTGCATGCTCACCATGTTGTCACGCAGAGGCAGGGGCGGGAAGCAGAGAAGAGGTGTAAGAGGAAATTGGAAAGGTGGGGGCTCACATTTCTGGAAAGGATGTGGGCAGAGCTCAGGGTTTCCTGCAGGGTGGGGAGCTGGGGCCTGAGCCTGCCTGGAAATTCAACGTCCCAGTCATCCTCAGGCTCCCTCCCTGTGTCATTTCTGGATCAAAGCCTTGGCTGATCAGAGGGCAAGGTCTTCAGGGAAAGGTAGCTTCCCAGAGCAATGGGCTCTTTCAGAGGGTGGGGAGGGAGGTTGTGGTAGAATTCAGCTCAGCCGTTGTTTGACTCAAAATGGCCATTAGGGGTGGGGCTGTCTTTCAAAAATAGGGGACAAGTAGTGAGTCAGGTGGGCCAAGGATGGGACAAGTAGACAGCCAGGCGGGCCGAGGGTGGGGCAGCTTTCTCAGTGAACAGGGGAGCTGAGCACAGGCACTCACTCTTCATGTCATCCTAGTGGCAGTGGGGGATTGGAAGTGTCATTTAAGAACAGCATTCACAAAAAAAAAAAAAAAAAAAAAAAAAAACCATTCACCTGTGTAAGGAAGTGAGGAACCCACAAACCCGGGGGGGGTCATCATCATCCTAGATCCTGCTCTAGGGTATCTGAGACACTGAGGCCGTGGGGCTGCCTACAGTCTGGCTCACATCCTCTGGCCTCTAACCACCTCCAACAAGTATTTCAACTTCCCACCCATGAAGAAAAACCTGTTTGCACCTAAGGCAGCCTACAAGGACATTCAGCCTCCCTGCCCATTCCTCCCTGAGCATCGTCTCCTGCGGGAAGATAGCAGTGGGCAGGACCCAGGCCTGTTCTGGCTGGGGAAGCTTCCCTTTTAATAAGGAATAAGGCAAGGACCCCGAGATTACAGACACAAGGCACAGGAGGGCAAGGGCTGCAAGGAGAGGGGGCTGTTCAATACAACGAATGGCCCCTCAGGTCCCCCAAGCAGTACTTCACTCAGTCATTCAACAAACTTTCACCAGATGCTATACAAAGCCCCAGGAACCCACAGTAAACTAGTCAGGCAAAGGCCTTGCCCTCAGAGAGCTTATGTGGGTTTGCGAAAGACACCTGTGGAGGAGCTAATCACTTCATTACTTGATCACCACTGTTACTGGTGCTGTAAATGCTGTGTTTTCTCTGTCTTCAAGCTGGGGTTAACATTCACGCTACCATTAAGTGGCCATGTCTGATGAGTGCTTACTGTGTGCTCAGCGCTCTGCCAGGTGCCATGTGACTTGCTTGGTTGAATCCTCAAAACACCGGGACAGATCATGGTATTAACACATTGTATCGATGAGGAAATCAAGACTTAGAAAGGGCATCTTGTGTGGCATACACACACACACACACACACACACACACACAGGAATAGTATGCAGCCATCAAAAAGATGAAATCTTTGCCATTTGGAACAATGTGGATGGAACTAGAGGGTATTATGCTAAGTGAAATAAGACAATCAGAGAAAGACAATTATCATATGATCTCTCTGATATGAGGAATTTGAGAGGCAGGGCAGGGGGGTCATGGGAGGCAGGGAGGGAAAAAGTGAAACAAGATGGGATCGGGAGGGAGACAAACCATAAGACACTCTTAATCTCAGGAAACAAAGTGAGGGTTGCTGGAGGGTGGAAGGGGAGGGAGAGGGTGGCTGGGTTATGGACATTGGGAGGGTATATGTTATGATGAGGGCTCTGAAATGTGTAAGCCTGATGATTCACAGTCCTGTACCCCTGGGGCAAATAATACATTATATGTTAATAAAAAAAAAAAAGAAAGGGCATCTTGCCCAATATCACGTCACTCACTAGCTGTGTGATCTTGGGCAAATGACTTAGTCTTCTCTTGCCTCCATTTCTCCCTCTGGAAAGTGGGTAAGATAATAGTACCCATCCACCAGGGATGTTATGACAGTCTTAGGAGGGGGCAGGTGTAAAGCTCATAGGGAACAACTTGTCACACAGTATGCACTCAGTACAGGTTAGATATCTACCATTGTGAGACCAGAGAGAGGGTACATAATAGGTCCATATCCAGGGGCTCACCTGGTATGCATATATGGAGCTAGAGAAGGCTGGAAGCCCGACAGACTGGCTGCAGAGCCCAAGAGCTCTTCTGCACTCTGTGATCATCTGATGAAGGATTTTGTCTTTGCCAGAGACCTGGTGGGCAGTCAGGAGCAGGCTTTAACCTGTTGCTTGCACCAGAAGGCCCAGTATTCAGAGTCAGTAGGATGGGAGACACCCTTCGAGGGCTGGCAATCAGAAGAAGCCCACTGTTTTGGAACAGCCTTTATATTTCACACACAGATTCTAAATGCAGAGATGATCTCTCCAGAGACCAGAATGTTCCCCCAACTATGCTAGGGAGCAGGAGTGTACCAACACAACTGGGAAGCCACATCCTGGAGATCGCACCTGGTCTTTGAACATGGAACAGAGGAAGCTGTCTGGGGCCATGCACCCCAGAGTCCCAAGGGGCAGCTCCCAATCTCCACCAGGGAACTTTCGTCACTGAGAGGGGTCCTCTCCCTTCCAGGAAGCAGCAAACCCTCCCGGCTGGGGGTCTCTAAGGAGAAATGAGCTGCCTTCCGATAAGGAGTCTGAGATTCCGAGTCAAGCATCTGGGGGTCCCTCCAGGAACACACAATGAATCACAGGGCAGGTTAAAGGACACACGCCAGAGACAGGGCTGGAGGGAGCCAGGACATGTGCAGCTTGTTTCAGACTCTCTTAATTTACAAACTCTCCTTGCAAAACTCCCTTCTTGCCTTGCACCAGCAGTGAAAATCTGCTCCAGGCTAGATCCCATTTTTCTTGAATAGAGAATCGTCCCTGAACCCACTCCCATTGTCACACCTGATACCTCTCTCCTTGGCCTGCAAAGACACCTCGAGCAGACTGGAGGGAAGCTGCCAACGACATCCTCTGCATTATCTCACTCCCACACGCAGGGCAGTGCACGTGTGAGGGCAGGTGAGGGGGTGCATGTGCACCCCTGCATTGACATGAGCTGTCTGTGCCCACTGGGGTGGCCCCGGCCAGGGCTCTGAAAGCTTTGGGCTGCCTGGGTTGGAATTCCTGCTCAACTGTGTACTTGTTCTGTGATCTTGGATGAGTGAATTTCCCTGTTCCTCAGTTGCTTCTGGAAACCGTGAAAGGTAATGGCTGGCCGTGGCGATAAAATGAAACCCCGCGTATAAAGCACCTAGGACAGCGCCTGGCACATAGTAAGTGCTCCATCAAGTTTGTTTCATTGTCAAGTTCAAGGGAATGAATTGAATGCAGGCAGGCACGTCATCTCAGCTTACACACACACACATACACACACACACACATCTGCTCTGCAGAGCTACATCAGTTCCCCTCAGGCACCCCCCAGAGCACTACAATTCTCCGAGACCACGTCTGGAAATCTTGAAATCATCCCCTGTGCCTTTTAAGGCATTTCAACCCCCCCAGTCCTCTGCCTTTCCAAGAATAGGAGTCTTCCAACCTGTCTGCGAGACACTGCATCCCCTCCAGCCCCATTTCAAGGGAGACAGAGAAGACCCCTTAAACTGGCAGGGCTGTGACAGCAGACGCATCACTCAGCATGGTCCTGGCTGTGGCCTTGAGCAAGGAAGGCCACAGCTGGGCACCTGCAGTCCACGCAGGGCCTCAGAATGCTGCAGCCATCGTTTCTGTGTCTGTCACCCTGTGAGGCTTTGGGCTCTGCACAGATAGGGACCACGGGTTGTCTGTGGCTAGGTTCCTGGTGGCCATCAGGGAGCAGGCCAGAGAATGGATGGACAGACAGATGGACGAGGAAGCAGTCGCCTTGGCTGTGTGAAGGCATGAGCCAGGCAGGCGAGGGCATGGCTGAGGCTTATAGTGATGGGATAGGGAGATGGGCTGGCCAGCTGGGAGAGAAAGGCCTCGAAGCTGTGGGCAAACAGTAAGTCTCTGACTGCTCTAGGCCCCAGTGAGGAGAGCCCAGATCCTCTAGCTGGGAGAGAAGGTGTCCGGTGCTTCTCCCTGGTGCTGGGCTTCTGCAGCCCAAACCAACCAGGAATCTGGGTTTTCAGAATTCTGTCCAACAACCGCTGTGGAAAGTTGACAGATCTGACAGGTCCCCAAGTCACTGAGGATAGCTCTCAGGCAGCACCTGTCCATAGAAGAGGCACAGAGACGCCCCCCCAGGAAACCCCAGGAGGGGTTTCCCAAGCAGTCATGAGTTGGGCTGACAGGATTGAATTAGGGCCCCCGAGGCTTGCCACATCTCCATGGGATCTGGTCTGACCCTTCTGCTCCAGCCCCTACAGTGGAGGCCACCCTCCACAGAACCTCCCCCAAACACACGCTAGGAACACGCTGCCTCCCTAAGCCGACACCCTGCCTGCCTGCTCAGACCAGAGCTGTCCCATAAAGAGATACCCTCTGGTACAGGAAGCTAAGATGTCACACTGCCAGGGGCATCCGCCTTCACAAAGGACTGGAGAGGGTGATGTCTGCTCTGAAGGAGCGGATTTGGTTGTAGAAAGAGGGGCATTAAAGGTTTCACAGGAGGCCAGTAAAGGAAACATTTCCCTTTCCCCTCAAATGGACAGTCCCTTCATCAAAGTATAAAGCAGAATGCAGTCGAGGGGCTGGCCCAAGACCTGCCTGTGACCGAGTAGAGCTGAGACTGGATTTTAACAGAGCGAAGAACAGACTCTCCCTAACAGCCCACTGAGCGGCCAGGCTGCTGTCAGCAAAGACATGTGCAGAAGCAAGTTAGCCCCATGTGGTGTGGACGGCTCATCGCCTCCTCCAGGACTCCCCTACACCTCACCCCCCCAAACTGGGCTGGGCAGGGAGGGGGTTGGGGGATGACCCGCTTCCCACTGTATCTTCTGTGTGAGCTCAGTTCTTCCCTCTCAGCTTCCAGGCCCTGACAGCTCTTGGTGCTGATGTTGCCGTCAGGTCAGCTGGTCCCCAAACCGGACCCTCCAGCTTTCTGTCTCTGTGGCAGCCCTGCCCACCTCCTGGGGTTTGGGTCGATGGCCGGCACGCCAGGTCCGAGCCCATGTAAGGCTTCAGGAGAGCAGCAAACAGACCCAGCTCCTCTGCCTCTAAGAGGAGATGCCAAGTTAATGAACTCTATTCACACTGCAGGGCTGTGATCTCTTTTACCTTGAACATGAACTCACGGGCGGATTAAACTGAACTAAAACCTACTATTTGAGTTACATTCTCAGCTGATTGGAAACATGCATTACCTCCCCATGACCGGGCTGCGAGAAGGGAAGTTATTATTTTTCTTTAGAGTTTGTAAACTCTTTATGGCTGAGGCAGCTCTAATCCTGCTGGGGGAAAAAATGACCCGGGAATAAATTGCTCTCATTTGCCTTTGTTTTCCAATCACACGCTCCAGTGGGAACGAAACATCCTAAGTGAAGGGATGTGGGAAGCCAGGTGATCCCCGACAGAAGAGTTTAATTATTTTCTTCTCTAAGCACGTGAGCTGAAAAGGCTTTTAAGTGCTGTTTGGCACGGGGTTTGCTCCACAAAAATGTGCACTCCTTGGATGATGCCAGCTCTCCCCAAGCTCCTACTATTTTCTGCCTCTTCTTTTCAGGGGCAAGTAGCCTCCATCTCACCACGATGCCCGGCTCCAGACCTTTGGGAACCAGAAGGAGTCTGAGAAAGGGCAGATTTGAATAAAGATCAAATCACAGTCCTGGAAGGACGGAAAGACTGTGGGGTCTGGAGTTCTGAAGGGGGCTTTCTTTCCTCCTCTGTGCTTTCTCTGATCCTCTGGGCTAGCTAACACAGAAATTACACAGAGCAGGTACCGAGCAAAACCATCATGACGCCCAGGCTCAGAGCCAAGCATTCTAACTGCTGGAAGGAGCCCCAGCTGAGACATCTGCCTCACTTGCCTTTAAAGATGCAGAGGAGGGGGTAGGGGTGGGGGATCTTCCCAATAAAGCAGAGACAGGGGCCTTCCAAGGGAGAGCAATGTCAGGCAGCCAGCCATGGGGTTTCTAAAATTGCTTCTCTGAGGGATCAGGACGCCATGATATCATTCTTCCATCCATCTGCAGCTTGCTGCACATGGGCTGAGAAGATGGACCCTATTAGGTCACCTTGTTTGAGGGAAGGGACGGTGGGGGAGGAAGACAGCGCATATCAGTATCCAGTCATGAAAACAAAAACGAGGGGCGCCTGGGTGGCTCAGTGGGTTAAAGCCGCTGCCTTTGGCTCGGGTCATGATCCCAGGGTCGTGGGATCGAGCCCCGCATCGGGCTCTCCGCTTTGCAGACAGCCTGCTTCCTCCTCTCTCTCTCTGCCTCTCTGCCTACTTGTGATCTCTGTCTGTCAAGTAAATAAATAAAATCTTTAAAAAAAAAAACAAGAAAACAAAAACGATTCTAAGTATTTTTAAAATGTGACTCAGGGTATGGGGTACACAAGCGATGTACTCAGAAATCAGCCAAGGCAGGAGTTGCTCCCACGGCTCACTCCCACTCCTCGGGCTACAGAGGTGACCGAGAGTGGGCATTGCCCGGCACAGAGCTAGAGCGACTGTGAATTTTCTCTGCAGAAGTGGGGACCTCAGAGACAGAGGCCACCCGGAGGGAGCTGGAGCCAAAGAGGAGACACACCTGCTTCGAGAGAATGTGCCTCTCTCCCAAGGCGAGGGGCTGAGAGAGAGGGTGAGATGTCCTGGCTTCTTCCCTTGCCCACTCCTCGTGAGCTGAAGGCAGCCAGAAGGCAGCTGACGAGGAAGCCTGGGTAACGCACCCTGCAGGGTGATTCCCCCCTAGTACGAAGCAGAGGACAGAAGGGAGAGAGACGGGTCTGAGGGCCAACAGTCAAAGACCAGCACAGTGGGGGGTACAGCTCAGTGGTAGAGCATTTGACTGCAAGACCAGCACAGCGACTATGCCCATGGCAGTGTGCCTCAGCCCCTGCCTAGGGTCCTGGGCCACCAGAGAGGGAGAGGAAAGAGGGCTCCACTGCCTGGGGGGCTCCTGGAGGCAAAAGGAAAATACAGATCCTCCCACAGTTCACCTCAACCACATAACCTGACATCCAGGTACTGACTCTAAAACTTGCGTTACCCCCGAAGCCGCTGATATTCATGTATGAAATGGGAATGCCATCCTCACCCCCTCCCCTCCGTGGAGGCTGAAGCACGCATATGTGGATAATGGAACTTAGCATGCACACCTTGGAATGCTCCATCTATGCCAGCCATTAATGCTGACGGCCCCCTCTCCCCAAATGTGTCTTCCTCCGGAAAGCCCTCCTGCCTCTTTCCACAAAAGAATAACCTCCCTCCTAGCTCCGAGCCTATTTGGGGACACTCAGAGGAGTTTTCGGGCAGCGATCCATGGTATCAACCACAAGTGGTATTTCCTCAACTGGGAACACGCGTTCTTGCTGCTCGCTCAGTCCCACACCAGGAACCTCCCCGCCAATACAGCCCAGAGCAAGGCACAAGCGTGCGGACGCCTCTGGCACACGGTATGTCCTCAGGAAGGGTCTATCGCCTGAATGACAAGAAAGTGAGCTAGGAGAAGGAATTTGGGTGGGGTGAAAGCAGACCTTTAAGGAAGGAGGCTTTAAGAAGAACCTCAAATCACAACAAACCAGCCAGATGAACGGGGCAAAATGCACTTTAAACAACTAATGACTCCAGGAGGGGAAGAGGCCAGAGCGAGTGGTCTGCTCAGTGAATGGATTCACTGTATCTACTAGATGCCAAGCCCAGGAAGCAAGGACAAATCCCCGTAAGGTGAGGCAAGACGCACACCCCTGATTGTTCTGCTCTCTGCCAACAGGTTTTCCTGTATCCAGATGAGTCCTGTCTCCGTGGCTCACCACAAGTGCCCAGCGCGGCAGCATCCAGAAACACACGCGTGAGGTACGGAGCTCCCAGACTTGGACCTCTGTCCCCGGAAGCCCTGGAAACAAGCAGGCTGGATGCTGGATGTCAGAGGTTTCCAGAATCAGCCCTGGGCCTCATTACTGAAGAACACATGGTCCCCTATGGACACTCGTTGGAGGCCAGTGAGGGAAGCTTCATCTTTCACTTCTACGTTCCTCTTCCCCTGGGCCTGCGGTTGCCGTGCAGATTTCAAGTTGAAACGTCAGGAAAGCCTCCAGACCTTTGACTTCGTCCCTGTTCTACCCCCACCACACACACAGACTCATGCACTTGCCTGCCTCTGGTCTCTGTCGAACACCCTCAGTAAAGTGTTGGTTAGAAATCCACAGGGCAATTAGGAGCTGGGAGTTTGGCTCCTCAGTTAAAGAAAGAGAAACTACCTCTACCTGAGATTCTCAGCAGGCTTTACAAAACCAAGGTGAATGTTCTGGCTCGGGTTAGAGGAAACACAGAAGCTGAGGAGAGACCTCATTATAAGAATGGTAGGGGCCATTCTGGGGAGACCAGAGTGTTCTGAATAAAGAAATAGCATACACCCTGGACAGGGGGTCCTGGGGATTCAGGAACAGCTAAGTCTGATGGAGAAAGCAGGGGGCCGAGGGCTTCCATTGGGCATGGGCCGAAAGACATGGAGAAACTCACCAAAGGCTCAGCAGCCCTCCCTTTGCCAATCTCTAATGTCAGGCGTGTGCTGGGAAATGGTTAACCCTCAGCTCCCTGGGGATGGGGAGCTTTGATTGCAACGCTTGACAATTTCTGATTTCCCTGATGGAAATTCTCACACCATGGTCCATTTCAAGGTATCAGGATGATAGTAACTGGAAAGAGATGCACGGTGAGCACACCGTCTGATAGTATTTCCACACATGGATACAGTAACTGTCAATCCCTCCAGAGCAGGATACAGCAAGATACAGCAAAATGTTTAGGGAACAGTGAGTTTTTAGTATTTGTTAACTATGTTTTTAATATAATTTATTTGGCTGTAAGTTCATACAATTTAATTTTTAATAATGACTTGGTTTTTTTAAATTCCTAAATTCAATGAATTAACACATGGTATATTATTAGTTTCAGAGGTAGAGTTCAGTGATTCATCATATAACACCCAGTGCTCATTCCATCACGTGCCCTCCTCCTTACCCCATCCCCCCACCTACCTCCCCTCCAGCAACCCTCAGTTTGTTTCCTATAGTTAAGAGGCTTGTCTCCCTCTCTGATTTCATCTTGTTTTATTTTTCCTTCCCTTCCCCTGTGTCCCTCTATTTTGTTTCTTAAATTCCACATATGAGTGAAATCTTGACCTATTTCTCTTAGCATAATACCCTCTAGGTCCATCCAGGTCATTGCAAAAGGTAAGATTTGCTGAGTAGTATTCTGTTGTATATACCTACCACATCTTCTTTATCCATTCATCTGTTGATGGACATCTAGGTTCTTTCCATAGTTTGGCTATTGTGGACATTGCTGCTCTAAACACTAGCGTGCATATGCCCCTTCGGGTCACTATGTTTGTATCCTTTGGATAAATACCTAGTAATGCCATTGCTGGGTCATAGGGTAGCTCTATTTCTGAGTTTTTGAGGAAGCTCCATACTGCTTTCCAGAGGGGCTGTTTAATAATTAGCTCTTACAAGATAATTCGAGACAGCTTTAGCACAATCAAACAGAGACAGTTGCAGCCCCTGAGAACCATGGGCCTGAGGAGCAAAAAACCAATGGGAAAATGCCTTGATTGATTATGGTGCCTACCAGAAGGGCTGGAGAGGTCAAGGTGAGCCTTCTAAGAAAACTGTATGATGTTTTGCCATTTATAAGTGAATACGTTTACATTTATAATGTTAGATACTTAAAATAATCTTAAAGGATATTAAAGCATTCCATGTTACAGATGAGGGAAGTAAGATGCACAGAGGGGAAAGGTGCCCAAACCCATTGAGCTGATAAGTGGGGGATTCTTGCTCTTCCCCTCACCCCTTCCATCCATGCACACCTGGTGAGGGGTAGCCCACAAGCTCTGGCTGATCCCCACTGTCAATGCCCGCCTAGCAGTTGTAACCAGACACAGTTCACGATGGAAATGCTGTGCCAGGACCATGGAATCCACCCCCTTGTCTTCAAAACATGCCAGCGAGTATTAGCTAAGAGGCCATGCTCTCTTCTTTCCCGGGATCTCTCTCTCAGAGCTCCGGGAAGTCCAGGTCGTCTGGCATTTTGAGGTCACCTTCTTTCTCAGAAGGAGAGAACATCTCTCTGGGACCCACCTCATCTCCCTGCCCTCTTAGACACCGAATGTTGGAGACACTGGTAAACGGATCAGCTGGGAACAGGGAGTCTTCCAGCTCAATCTCTGAGCTGTGGCCAGACCCCGGAGCCCTCAGGACCCCGAGCACAAGGCAATATCTGGTTGGCCACCCAGGCTGTGTGTGAGCATTACCCGGCATCCTTTGAGGGTAGTGGCCAGACAGGCCACTCCCTCCGCCCGACAACACAGAGCAACTGGCATTGGATCTCCAATGAGATCAGGACCTTTGTTTGAGGCTTGGATCCCGGAGCCAAACTCACATGTGGCTGGAAAGCAGTTCCTACAAAATCTTCCAGTGCCAAGTGAGCTCCTCTCCAACCTCCCACCTTCTCCCGGCTTGGCTACTACAGCTCTGGCTTCTGGGTAGGAAATGCCCCATTGTCCAGGCCACATCCCTTCAATGCTTTGTCATTTCACATTTTCTAGCATGTAGGTTTCATAGGCTTGGCGCTTTATGGCTGTTTGCCGTATAATTCTGTTCCCGTCCTGCCATTCAATTTGAATTAAATATCAAACAGATGGGAGTCATTTTTTGCTCTTTTTAAAGAAAAAGTTTAATATTAGGGAGCATGCCCTCCTATATGATCAGGAAAGCCATTCAGAGAAATAAGCCCCTTCAAATTAAAAAAGAATCACATTGGTTAACGTTAAGATGCTTTCGAGTGATACATTTCGAAGTGCTAAGGGAAGGTGTTTCCAGCAAGCTATAAAGCAGCCAAGACAAAAGAGGAGAAGATATACGGCCACAGGCTGATGGGGAAATTGGAGCTCAGAGAGGGGGCAACCCCACCTGGGGAGGAAGCTCTAAACTTGGAGATGAGGTTCACAGATGATGGAGGGGGGAGGCCATCTTCCCCAAAGGCCTGGGGGGTGGGGGGCTCTGCTCCCTGCAGCCTGTGTGGTCAGAGTGGGAAGGGAGTCCGAAGAGAGTCAACCTGACTTGGGTACCCATTCCCTGTCCTCACATACGTGGGCCCATCTGGCACCTCTCCCCCAGCCTAGTCCTGTGGATGATGGTGTAGTTAAACACGCCGAATGGAGTAATCCCTTGGCCCCCACTGCAGTCTTTTGGGTAGTAGGGTCTTTGGCTTTTTGTGGGTCTTGGACATCTCTGAAAATGCAGAAAAAGCTATGGCTAATTGTTGGACCCAGGAACGTACTTGAACTTGCATATGACCTCAGAAGCCCAGGGTCCCCTGATTTAGACCACCCCCTACCCCCAAGATAGCCATGGCAAGGAACGTTTTATCACCAGGACACTCAGCCCACAGGACCACGGTCCCTCTGTCACAGAACATGGACCTACATTCTCCAGCACCCATGCGCCCGGCCCGTGTGCAGCATCTTTGCGTGCTGGAGGAGCTGGTCAGTCTCCAAAACCCCTCTGGCTTCTTGGCAACATGCATGCCTGGAGCTCAACATTATTGGACCTGCCGCCATTCATGGCTATGAGCCAGGGCTTCTCTGGTGCTGGCTCAGGCACTGAGTGTTTCCATGTGGTCCTTTTACTCACTGTACCTACAAGGCAGCTCTCCAACTAGAGCCGGCTGATTGCAAATGACATTTCCATGTGGTTGGGGAAAAGGGCCAGAATGCCTCTGATTCCAGCTGGTTCTGGACATCCTGGACCTGGAGATGAGGCTCTGCACACCCAATATTTGGCTCTAGGGATGATGTGCAAATGCCCTGAGACCTTGCTCCACGGGGAGCACGAGGCCCTGCTGATGAGAAACAGAACCGACACTTCCTAGAATTCTGCAGACAAAAGAGAAAGTCGAGTGGAGGGATTTAGAGCAAAGAAAAGCCTAGACTTTGGAATCAGACAGCCAAAGTCTGGATCCTGGCTCTACTTCTTACTAGCTCCATGACCTTGGGCAAAAGACCAATCTTTCTCAGCCTCAGTGTCTCCCATCCATTAGCAGGGACAGTGCCTGTCTTGTGGGGTGTTCGGGAGAATGAAACCGGATGACGCATGCAGGGTGCTGAATGCAGAGCTTGACTTACAGTGAATGCTCGGGGTTTGGAACTTACCTGCCTTTGCTGTTCCCTCCAAAATCACCAGCCCCTTGTGTGATGGTTCTTGCCGGGGCCCAGCATGCCAGGAGGTGGGTCACAATCAGGCTTACCACGAAGTAGCCACAGTGATAACCACAGGAGGAGACGGAGATGCAAAGGGAGGGGGTGTGAGTTACCGTTTCATAACTCTAGTCTTGGGGGGAAGGAAGAAGTGGGATGGGGAGTGGAGGAAAGCAGCAGAAATATCTGCAAGTGGTTTTAAAAGAGGAATCGAAATTCACAGTCATTGCTGCCATTCCAACTGTTATTTTGCACCTGGGACAACTCAATAAGAAGGAATGGAGAGCCATTCTGAAAGCCCTGAGGGAGAGGGAGGTGCCCAGAAAGGGGGAGGCCTGGCTCCTGCCCTCTGGGGACTCAGGGCCACATCCAGTTTCTAGAAGTGTGCTGAGCAGGGACTGCCAAGGGCGGAGCTGGTCAGAACAGTTTCTTAGGAGGCAGAGGATGGAGCTACCACCTTGAGTAATGGGAAGCACACTGAACGAGAGAGATGGCCACCTTCCATGCCTCGCAGTGCACAAGGCAGGGGTCCCAGGACAAGGCAACTGGCTCTCAGGGCTCTCAGTTTAGGCTCCCTCTAGCCCTCAACCTACACAGCCTCTTGGGGCAGCCATTCATTTGTGTTTCCTGAAGAACAAGAGATTCCTGTCTCCAGTGCTGCTCAGGTGCCCAGCCGTAGAGCTCCTCACTGCCATGAAAGTGCATTTCTCAACCCCTACAGCTAGGAGCAGCCCTGTGCCAGTCAGAGCCCTGAGGACATCCCTGAGGAACCTCCCCACCCTCCTCAGGGGCCCCAGGCCCACATGGTATCCTGATGGGGACTTAGCCCCATTTCCCCCAAGTTGCCCAGGACACCCTACCCAATGCCAGAACCTCCTGAAGGTGCCCGCACTCACTCTGATGATCCCACACCTATGTCCTCCACAGGGTCTGAGCCTTAACCACAGGCTTTTCTCCATTCTTCGAGATCACATACATCTCGTCCTGGACTGATGACACAAGGTCTCATTCTAGTAGGACCTTGATAACTGACACACATTCATCTCTCTTTCTGTTATTTCATTTTCATTTGAAATTATGCATGTATATCTAGAATGACTTAAATATATTTACATAAGCAATGACTTGCATCGCCCTCAGATCTTCCCCAAGGTACACATCTTCCGACCGTTGTAATCAGAGAGCATGGGTTTCTTGTCTTCACTTACTTCCTGGGCCTTTTACATGGCTTCATGCCTGTCATAGTGACCTTACGGGCTATTCCTTATTACGTCAGTGACACACCTCAGTCTACAACCAATTGATGGGCACTTTCACTGGTTACAATTTTTTTTGTTATGTCTAAATTATTCTACACTGTCCAAAAAAGTAATTTTCCTTTTGAGACATCTGTTGGGGATGTTGCCAGGAGCTGGAAGCTCAGTTGAGAGCCGTGTGAAGACTCTCTGTGCGCCCATCATGGACCGTGGGTATCTCAATAACCTGCATGCCAACACAGCAGAGTTCATTCCTGTGATGCACATCAGAACCCTGAGGTGGGCGGGGTGGGAGTGAGCATTTGCCCAGAGCCCCCCAGTGTATCTCCCCGTGCCGTTGGAGCAGGAGCCCTGAGTGCCTCTCCCTGCGCAGTGAGTGACCCATGGAAATGCCCCGATGGCAGCATGAAGATATTATGGAAGGAGGAAGTCTGCTTCTTTAGTCTCTGGAACAAACCCTGCAGATGGCTGTCTCTGACCAAGCCCAAGGATACCTCCCCAGCCCCTCCAGAGACCTTTTAAGCAAGGGAGGGAGTGCTTTGTGGATCCTTAAGCCCTTCAGAAGATGTGCAAATGGGGGTAGGTCAGCCACATGAAGTGCTGTCGACAATGTGTAAACCCGCCTTGGGGGTGCTGCTAATCTTTCAGGTCAGGTCCTGGTGCCGCCGGGCGCCCACTGCAGGCATTAGGGATTGGGGTGCCTCCCGCCAAGTACCCTGCGTGATCCTTTGGCACAGCTGGGCAGTCATGGGGCTCCAAGGCCCAGCCCACGGGACTGTTCACCGGTTCCCCCCTCTGCCCTGCCGTGGCCTGAGTGCCCTGTCCAGCCTTCCCTACAGGCGAAACCACAGCAGCTGCTGGGCCACAGAAGCCCCGGGCTCACAGGCATCTCTGGCCCCCAGTTGTGCCCCTGGGTGAGGTGCACGGGGCTAACCAGAAACACCTGTGTACATGGAATTTCCTGCCCCAGTTCAGCCTTCATTTCCTCTGCCAGTAAAAACCCAAGGCGTGCAAAGGTGAAAGAAACCAGCCAGTCAATCACCCAGACGACGGCCACCAGGGCCGCAGAGACAGGACTTTCTAAATTAAATTTTAATTCCCACCCGATGGCCTGGCCAGGCCAGCCATGATTCAAACCGGGCAAGCGGCTGCCTCAGCCAGGCAGATGCCCGCTCAGGTCCTTGCAGGAATTCACCTCCCCCCGGGGCCAGGGGATGGTGGCGTCTGCCTTGGCCCCCAGGTTGTGGAATGAGACCCTAAGAATGAAAGGGACCCCCTTTGCCCTTAACCTCATTGTGCAGCTGCAAAGGCTGCCCAGCTGATTAGCGGCTCACTGCCCCGGGCTGTTTGAATTATTAGGTGCTGGGGAGATTAGAGGCCACCGGTGACTCTGGGACATTTACCAAGACAACATCAAAGCCCAAGGTGCCCGGGGCCGGAGTGTAGGATAACGGTCAGAGCCTTCGGGTCTGCGCTCTGTCCTGGCCCAGCAGGTTTAGGTGAGGAGAGAGTCGTAAAAATGCCTCTGTTTTTCCAGAACATTTTTCCAGCGATTCCTGCTGAAGAGAGGAGGGGGGCTTGGGGCAAAAAGAAGGGCGGTATTGAGCTGCCTGTTTTATGGTTAAACCAACCCAGGCAGTATCTGAGATCATGACTTCCCAGCCGCATGGCCGGCTGCAAACAGGTCAACAGACTGAGAACGATACCCTGATGGAGTCCTGACTCTCTATTCCCCATCTCAGCCAGCGATGGGAGGGGCAGTAGAGTGGCCTGGAGAGGCAGCACTGAGGTCACGCAGACCTGGTCTCATAGCCCAGCATGAGCCCTTAACCAGTTACTTTTCCCAGCATCAGGGCCTTGGTGCCTCAACCAGGGAATCCTGAAAGCCCCTCCTTGTATGACTTCAAGCCTGAAAGGAGTACCCGGGAGGTGCTTCATGCCCCAGAATGTGAAAACCCAGGGGGCCAGATGAGGCAAACTTCGCCTGATTCTCTCTCTACCAGCAACAGATCAATGATAGTCACCAGGGGAACAGAGTTGAAGACCCTCTCTTCAGGAGCACCTGGTCCCATTCTGGACACCCCAGGCCCTACTTCCCGTCCAGCCCCGTGTGCAAGATGCACAAGTCCCCCTTCCCATCTCATCTGATTGGTCTCCGCATCAAGGAGATCAGACAAAAAGATGCATCACTGGTGAGGGCCGGTGAGCCAGGGGATGGGGAGATCAGCACAAATTCTTCCTAGATCTGGAGAAGCAACCTCTAGGGCAAGCCGCCAGGGGCTGCAGGCCACGCCTGGCTCCCTGGCAGAGGACTGCAGAATGTTCCTCGGGAAGTGGAAGGCATCCCAGCTTTTTAATAGCCACCATCTGCCATCTTTTTAAAATAGCTTTATGGTTTTAAAAATAATATAGGCTCATTATAATATACTACAGCTACACACCATAGCATAAGCGAATCTCACCAACAGCGTTGTGCCAAAGAACCCAGATATGAAAGAGTTCACACTGCAAGCATGAGTCCATCGGTACAAAGCTTTAAAACAGGTGAATGGAAACTGGTGTTTAAGTCAGGAAATGGGTCATCCTAGCGGTGGGAGTGACTGGAAGGGGACACAGGAGGACTTCTAAGAGGTCTGCTGATGTTTTGTTTCTTTTTTTTTTTTTAAGATTTTATTTATTTATTTGATAGACAGAGATTACAAGCAGTCAGAGAGGCAGGCAGAGAGAGAGGAGGAAGCAGGTTCCCTGCTGAGCAGAGAGCCTGATGCGGGGCTCGATCCCAGAACCCTGAGACCATGACCTGAGCTGAAGGCAGAGGCTTTAACCCACTGAGCCACCCAGGCACCCCTGATGTTTTGTTTCTTAATCAGAGTTCTGGTTTACACAAGTATATTCACTTAGTGAAACTCCACTGAGCTACATATGCCTATAAACTTTACTGCATGTATGTTATATCAATAATAGATTTCCTGAAAATAAATTAGTGGGTCAGTGGTGACACTGGGTGTACAAATAAATAGATAGAAAACACTCATGATCGGGGTAGAAAATGTGGTGGTTTTCTTTCCTAAAAAGGTAAAACTTGAACAGCTCACCTATCTTACCAACCAGAGTTAATTCCTCTAATATTTCAGTATTTTTTTCCCTTCTCACCTCTTCCCAGGTACGAAGCATGCTTATTTATACATGTAGCATTATTCTTGTATAGGAAATTATTTGTACAACTTTTCCCCCTTATTATCAGATTGCATTTTTAATCACTCCTGAAAGCGATCTCTAGGACACTGCCATGTGTCACTGTGTGGGCACATCATGTGTTCACCCATTGGTTCCCAAACATGGTTGAAGTTGCCACTCCCTGGGGGGGCATTTTGCAAAGTCTGGAGACATTTGTGGTGGTCACAGCTTGGCGGCGGGTGGTGACTACTGGCATCTAGTCATCTAGATTTGCCCTTCATGCCACTAGACATCCTGCAATGCCCAGGACAGTTCCCACAAAAAAGAATTATCTGACCTCCAACGTCCACAGCTGAGGCTGAGAATCCCTGGATAACCCTGTCCTTATTGTTATACCTACAGGCTACTTTCAGCTTTTCCTGTCATGAATGAAGCGATAGCACACCTCCCAGATAAACCATTCTGTGCATCTCTTTCTCCTTAGCGTAGTTTCTGTGGGCAAGCTAAATGCTATGGCCACTTGAAAGAGCTTGATCTATCCTTCTGGGCTATCTTCCCGAAAGCAGCCTCAGTTTACACTCAGCACCTGGCTCTTCCTCTAATTCCTCTAGTGACAAATTAGAGACTTTGTCTTTTAGAAACTCACAGACCTCCCCTACCCATCTTTGCCAGGCTGCCCTCTCTCACTTTCTGCTTTCTGCCCTCTCTCACTTTCTGCTTTCTGCCCATCTGCTTTCTCTTAAAGCTTCCTAAGAAAGCAGTCCCCATCCCTCTCCCCTTATCCCTGTCCCCATCCACCCCTCAGGGCATCACAGAAGCCTCTGACACCCACCCTCCCCACCTACTCCACCACAGAGTACCACAGGCCCCCCTTGAGCCAAATGTCAAGGTGGATTTTCCACACTCCGTGAGCCCAATTATCAGCCCATTAGCCATCGGCAAACTCCCCACTCCCCAACTCTCTGAGAAGATTGCCAGAAATTCCCAAGCCTGCCACCTCTCAGGGCCCATCATTCCAGGGCTCAGACATCACCCTTTCTCACCCAGGGGCAGAGGGAATTCCAGCCCAGCCTGCTCTCCAGAACTCCAGACCCTTGTTTCCAATGGAAACAATGTAACTTGGCCTTGTTCTGGAGCTAGAAGACTTGAACCTTCCAAATTGCACCTTCTCTGGGTGATCTTTCTAAAATAAAAATCATAACTGCAACATGTAGATTGGCTTTGAATCCTGATTCATACAAATCAACCTGGAAACAAACACATTTTGGAGACACTGGGTAATTTGGCTATGAACCTAGTTTCAGATTTTAAGAAATTACTGTTAATTATGTGAGGGGGGATAACAGTGGTAGTGTAGCTGTGTAAAAAACAAAACAAAAAACAAACAAAACTAATTTATAAAAGATGTTCCCTCTAAAGAGTGTGACTTGATTTGCCTGAAAATATTTTAGCAAAGATGAAATACATTAAGAAAATGTGGAAAAACATTAATAATTGTTCACTTTAAGTATGGGTTCATGGAGGTTCATTATACTCTGCTCTCCACTTTTTTATGGAACTTGTCATACATTCAAAAAACCCCACAAACCTGACCACAGCACTCTCCTGCTCAGAATATTCCAGTTATCTCTGCTGCCTAGAAGATCCAGTCCAGACTTGTAAATGTGTCATGCCAGCCTGAGGGGTCAGGCCACTTTCCATTCTCCAGCTTCCTGTCCCCTCCTCTGTCCCCACATTGACAGATGATCCCTTTCACTGCGTGGAGAGCATGGGGACTAAACCTGTCCGCTCTGCCTACAAAACTACTCATTTCCAAGCATCTCTTCAAAATGTCTCCTCATTTCTGATCTTCCCAGTGTCTTCCAGTCTCTGACCCTTCAGGCCAAGTCTCAAGACCTTGCCCTGTCCACTGATCAACTATTTCATAGTGACCTCTTGTCCTATGTTCCCCATCCCACCCTCACCCTGCTGGGGACTGAACTCCCTGTGGGGGAGAGCTGTGTCTTGCTCACTCCCACTTCCCAAGACTGGTGTGTTCCCAGAACTTGGTTAGGATTCAGTGGAAGTCAGAGGAGTGAATGAGTGAGCCTCTTTCCTTCTTCCTCTTTCCCTCCCGGAGATGAACAAAAATTACATTTGAGTTTTCTAGGTTGGGTTTTTTCTGTGCTGTTCTTTGCCTGGGACATGACTAGAATCGTTTCTGAAAATGAGTTTCAGGAACTCAGAGTAGAAGTGTAAACCAACCTTAAAGAATACTTGAGTTGCCAGGCAACATAAGGACACAAGCACACACTCTCAAATATCAGCCCAGAGATGTCTTGTAATTGCTCAGGGTCGTTCTCTTTGCTAGTAATCTGATTACTTACATGCACGGAAAGGCAGAGTCAATAAATAAGAGTAAATTGCATCGGTCACTGGGAAGAGAATGCCAGAACTGAGATCATGTCCCTCTGATGAAAATAGAGCAATCCTGACCCTGGTCCTGGGAGAATCAGAGACAAAGAAGACAGAAGGACCAACTCCCGAAGGGACTGGAACCCCAAGCCACTTCCTGCCTCTGGCCTTTGCTACAGCCAACAGACAAGCTTGGCTGGAGAAGGATGTGGGCCAGGGCTCCGAGGACTGGCATGGAGGTGGGCAGATCCCACCACAAGCCACAGGCTTACTTCCGGGGTCCCTGTCAGTCTTCTGCTCCCAAGACTGCCACCTTCAGGTACAGCCTGGGGAGGAGACCTGTGTGCCGGTCCTCGCTCAGCTGGCACATGGAGTGGCCTAACTTCCTTCCGCCCAAAGTGTAAGGTTTGAGTGTCCTGCCTCAGGAAAGTGCAGCAGGCCCCTCTCTTTTGCTTCCTTGTGTTTCCCAAGCAAGGCAGGTGGCATGACCGGCTGCACAGCTGCATGCTAAAGGAGGCCCTTGGATCACCCACATCGGAGACCCTTGGCAAGCCTGCTAGAAAGGCACATCGCAGAGCCCCACCCCAGTCTTACTGATTCAACAAGTCAAGGAGTGGGTCCTTGGAGCCCACACTGTAGCAAGCTCTTCCAGTAATTCTTTTTAATTCTGGTAAAATATATACAACACAAGATGTACCATTTTAATGGTTTTCCAATGTTCAATTCCGTGGCAGGCATTAAACACGAGCACACTGTTGCATAATCCTCTCCACTGCTCCCCAGACTTTTCCATCACCCCAAACAGAAGCTTTGTACCCAGTAACCAGTAACTCCCCCAAGCCTCTGGTAATGCCTAATCTACTTTCTGACTCTGACTTCACCGATTCTAGATAGTATGCGTAAGTAGAATCATACTTTTGTGTCTGACTTATTTCACTTGGCATAAATATTTTCAAGGCTCATCCATGTTGTAGCATGTATCAGAATTCCATTCCTTCTTATGGCGCAAGACCATCCCATTGTATGGATGTACCACATTTTGTGTACCCATTCTTTTGTTGATAGACACTTGAGATTCTTCCATTTTTTGGCTATTGTGAATACTGCCTCTGTGAACATTGGTGTGCTGGTATCAGCTCGAGCCCCTGGTTTCCTTTTTTTTTTTTTTTTTTTTTTTTTTTTGTGGATGTACCTAGGAGTGGAAATGCTGGGTCACATGATTCTATGTTTAACTTTTCGAGGGATGTCAAGCTATCTTCCCCAGAAGCTGCAGCATCTTATAACCTACCAACGATGTGTGCGTGAGGAGTCCCTGCCTGTCCTCATTAATGCTTGTTATTTTCTTTCTTTTTTAAAGGTTTACTTATTTATTTTAGCAAAAGAGAGAGCAGACACAAGCAGGGGGAGGAACAGATGAAGAGGGAGAGAAATCTGCAAGCAGATTCCTTGCTGAGCACGGAGCCTGAGGCAGGGCTCCATCCCAGGACCCGGAGACCATGACCTGAGCTGAAATCAAGAGTTGGACGCTTAGCTCGATGAGCCACCCCAGTTCCCCACTAACGCTTGTTATTCTTCACGCTTTTTATTATAACCATCCTCATAGGTGTGACACGGTTTCCCTTCGGGTAATTCTGCTCAACATTCAATAGAGACAGACAGGGACTCACAATAAAGGGAAGGGGGATGTGGGTCACCTTTCAAAGAATGAGTCTTCTTCTTCTTTTGCAAACGAACACTCTCTCCTCAGGCTGAGCTCACCTCCATGACCCATCAAGGGCTCCTCAGAGTCCTGGAGAGAATTTGGAGGGTTTGGGGGTTGCAAGGGTGGGGGTAACCCCAGGAAGATTGGGCAGATAAGAGTGACCCAGCTGGGGGCAGACCCATGGGCTTGGTGACCAGGGAGCTATGGAAGCTTACCACTGGGGATCCACTTTTATTAAGTTTTTGCCAGGGGAAGGGATTGAATCCAAACCTCTCTCCAGGGTCTGATGATTTTATTTGTTGGCTCTGTCGGATCACTCTGCATTTTAGAAAGAGCTGCCATGAGAAGGCACAGCAGGAAAAGCACCACACAGCTTTTAATAAAAAGCCATGTGAGTCAGGGCTGGGGAGACAAACTTCTCCACCTTCTCCCCAATGACATCTGTGCAATAGCACTTGGTGGGCAAGGAACTAGGCTTTGGGTCTGACAATCAGAGGGGTTTTCTTGCATTCCAGGATTTAAGTCCAGGCTGAGTGAAAAATCTCTCCAGAGGCCGGGGATGTCCCTTATGGCCCTCCATCACCCTGATCAAGAGACAGCTGCCCATTAGCTGAGTGTCTGGTAAGGGTGGGGTGGGACCCAGGGCTGACACCTGAGCCCCCGCAAAGGCTGCCTTCTCCCAAATGTCAAGTCCTGCCAGAAGAAACACTCGCTGCTTTAGGTAGAATTTTGCTTCTTCTGCAACCCCGGGCCAATTAGCATAGCAGAGCTCTGTGGGTAAGCTCGCTCTCAATGGGACTTGTAAGAGCCACAGTCAAGAGATCAAATAACCCCCTTGCTCTCCTCGCAACAGGCCTGGACTCCATCAGAAGGACACGCCCAGCCAGCCAAGACATAACTCCAGTGCAGACAGCAGGGCAATGAGGCAAGCAATAAAAAGGCCTAATCTCTTAAGGCAACATGAATTGTTGGAGAGAACATAAGGGGAAAGCAACATTAACCAAGGATCATTTTCCTCTTGTTATAGATGGCTGCTGACTGCTTGGAAAAACCAAAGTGGGAAAAAAATCCTGCTAGCACCAGTGGGCGGCAAGATGCAATTTACAGAACTGGTTTGCCTGAGTTTCCAACAGCTATGTAGTTAGCCTCCTTGTAATCACTAGTGACTGCCATGGGCTGAGGGCTTCTTCCGTGACAGGCATTTTATACTTAATAGCTTGCCTAATCCCATGATTCTAAAAAATTAGCAGTACTCATCATCCTCTGTCAGTTCGGTTCAGTGTAAGGAACAGAAGTCGTACTAGATGTTTCCAGCAAAGGGGGGGGGTTTGTACCAGGAATCAAATGCTTCCAAGACTCTGGTAAGGGCTAGAGGAGCATATGTAAGGAAGTGACAGCTAGCTGTCCACTAGAAGGACCCATCACCTAGCTGAGACTTCTGGAAGCTCTTAGAGCTGCCACTGTAGCCACCGTCACAACTGCCTCTCCCAGCCTGAGGCTGGTGACCTAACCCTTGTCTGCTCTTCAACTCACCACAGCCAAGCTTGCCAGCAGCCTCAGCAGAAGGAGGAAAGCCTTCCTCAGCTCCACCTTCCAGACCTCCCATGAGCACCATCAACTAGTAGAACTTAGTTGCCATCCAGAACTCCAGGTGCAAGTGAGTCTGGGGGTTTTCCGGGCTCCCTGAAGGAGGACCGTGAGATGAAGAATGAAAGCACCTCCCATTACCATCGCTCAGTTGCATCCCAACAGGTTAAATCACTAGTATGGGGTTACACAGCTAGTGGGTAGTGGAACCATGACGGGAGCTCAAGTTCGAGGGACGGTGCAGTCCATTCTTACCCGTGGATTTCTGAGCAGTTAGGGGGAAAAGCACTCTACATATTCTAAGCATTTCTATTAATTATAATTACACTGGAAGCTAATATTAGATCTCGGATTAGATTGCCAGGAGATTACTCTGAACTGTACAAAGATAATGATTCTGGCAATTGTGAGAAATGAATCATTTCAGTTTCAGAGGAGAGAGGATAAAGAAGGCGTGTGTGGAAGAAAAAGATATGAGACTAGTCTGGACTTAGCTGCAGGGTAAACCTGTTTTCCTCCTAGATTCCCGTTCCAGGCTACAGGTCCTTGGTCCCCTGCCACGGGCAGCCTGGAAGAGCTCTGTGGCACTGTTGTTGAAGGGTTAGCACAGAAAGGCAATACTCACAACTGCTTACTCACAATTAGATGCCAGGCATCGAGGATTAGCTCACTGAATCCACATGAAAGCTTGTAAGGTAGGTGATTGCCTCCTTTGAATTTCATAGGTACAGAGGTAGAGTCTCAGAGAGGTTAAATGGCCCACTCAAGGTCACACAGCCAGTTTGTGACTAAGTCAGAATTGGCATTCAAGTCTGCCAAGTCCATATGTTACGTCCTTCGCCCCTGGCTGTGCATATACCCCACTGACTCTACAAGTTCTGGAAGCCCTTCACAGCATGCACGGAGCTGGATTAAGCCAAAACAATGGAACACCAGTTAGGTGAACACTACCTGTGGCACAGAACGACACCTGGTACCCCAATCTGGAGAACTCTATGAAGACAGACCTAGGCCTGGGCACAGGCTGGGGCTAGGGCAACTCTCTACATAAGGGATCCTTTCCAAGCCTATTAAGTATTCTCCCCCACTGCACCCCACCCTGTAGGATTGGAGGCAACTCCTAAAACCAAGTTGTTCCAAGTTGAGAAACCTTGGTGGCTGGCTGTTCCACACCTCCCATTGCACACACGGAGAAACAGAGCTTCTAAAAGAGGAAGCAACCTGCTAGAGGTAATCCAGATGCTGGAATCAAGGGGAGGGTGAATCTCAGGTTGCTTTGGTGTTTCCTCACCTTTGGAGCTAACACTTAAAGGAGAATCCAGGTGACATACTAGCAACTCAGTACCCTCAGAATATCCTCCCTCAGCACCAAGAACTCCCCCACCCCACCCTTCTTGTTGGTTTCTAAGATAGTGATAATGTGTTATTTCTTGATGTGGGTGATAATCACATGACTACACTGACCTTGTGAAAGTCCATTGCGCGGTTTACTTACGGGGGTTTTTGTTTGATTTTCGTTTTTACTTTTCTAGATTACGTCAAACTTCAATAAAAAGCTTACTTAAAAATAATATTGGCCAATTAGATCTCCCCCAGGACCAAGAAAATACTCCACATTTTAGTTGAAAAGCAAGTTTCCGGGGCACCTGGGTAGCTCAGTGGGTTAAGGCCTCCGCCTTCAGCTTGGGTCATGATCCCGGGGTCCTGGGATAGAGCCCCGCATCGGTCTCTGCTAGGTGGGGAGCCTGCTTCCTCCTCTCTCTCTCTCTGCCTGCTTGTGATCTCTGTCCGTCAAAAAAAAAAAAAAAAACCTTAAAAAAAAAAAGAAGAAGAAAATCCTTAAAAAAAAAAAAAAGAAAAGCAAGTTTCCTCTCATCTCAAGAGGCTAACAACATCATATGCAGTGTTGCTGTCAACTCAGGATTTGAATAACCTGAGAAGGTGAATGATCCAAGGAGGTTTGGGGGCTCTCTGCAAAAGCAGAGACATTCTTTTTATTTTCCTTTGGAAGGCAGAAATGGATGAGACCTGTTGCAGAGACTTGAGAGCTGTTCACAACCATTTACTATTCCTCATGGGCAACCCCCCCAGGCTATGCTTCCCAGCCTCCTTTGCAAGTAGGTGCAGCTATTTGACTGGATGCTGGCCAATGAAATACCCGAAGTAGGTATAAGTGATAGGTATAAATTCCAAGTCTGGTCCATAAACTTTCCTATGTGTAACCGTTGGCTACCTTTTCCTAGCTACTGGCTAATTAGAGAGTTCTCTGAGGCCCTAGAAGAGGGCGGAGTCGGGGCGCCTGGGTGGCTCAGTGGACTAAGCCGCTGCCTTCGGCTCGGGTCAAGATCTAAGGGTACTGGGATCGAGCCTCGCATCGGGCTTTCCACTCAGCAGGGAGCCTGCTTCCCCCCCCCCCTCTCTTTGCCTGCCTCTCTGCCTACTTGTGATCTCTCTCTCTGTCGGGTAAATAAATAAAATCTTAAAAAAAAAAAAAAAAGAAGAGGGTGGAGTCATAACAAAAGGAACTTGAGTTCCTGTGACATCAGGTGGAGGAGAGCCATGTAGGAGAGTCACCTGACCAGAAAAACCTTTGCTAGGACACTGCACAAGCAATAGATACACTTTATTGTATAGTGAAACATCCTGCTTATTTGTTTCCGCAGTTAACCTACCCTGAAAGATACACGCGTTGTTTTGAAATTCAGCAAATCCAATTCTCCAAATCACCCCTAGCTTCTCAACCTTGAGCCAGCCCCACAGTATTTTTTAAAATCCAAGAGGCCAAAGTGGAGTCTTGCCTGTTACTTATGGATTCTTAGTGCAGAAACAGTTGTAACAGGTACAATTCACCAGTCCTGGGCGAGTTTAGGGCAGGAGACAGGAGGAAAAGACTCACTGTAACAAGGTGTGAGAGTTGGCAGTCCTGTTTTTCATCTCATGGTTCTGTCTCCTTTGCTGACGGTGTTAAAAAATGGCAGTGTTTTCCAGCCATTCAACTCAGGGGCTAACGGCTCCATACCACCAGGGGGCAATGCTAGAACAGCTGGTGCACACCATGTAACTGAACCATCGTGAAAGGCAGAGTAAGAATCAGCCTTTTTTAAAAAAAAAAAGATTTATTTACTTATTTGAGAGAGCTAGAGAGCGTCTGTGAGTGAGGAAGGGGGAGGGGCAGAGGGAGAGGGAGAGAGAATCCCGAAGCACACCCCTCTGCTGACCTTGGAGCTTGTTATGGGGCTCCATCCCAGGACCCCCGAGATCATGACCTGAGCCCAAATCAGGAGTGGGCCACCCAGCCACTGAGCCACTCAGCTTTCTCTCACTCAGCACCCCTGAGCTTTCTTTCTTTCTTTTTTGAGTCAACATCTATGGGAAGGGCAGGAGGCAGACACCACAATCATGGAAAGGTCCCTGAGTGACTGAATGCGGGACAGTGAGGAAAGCATCTTTGAGATACACACCCCCCACTTCTATCTCCCTTGCAACTGTTCCAAGGACTAGCTCTCTGTATTTTTCCCACATGTATTAAAGTTTTCTGGACTACCAAATGATTTCACTCATATACAGAATTTAAGAAACAAAACAAACAAGCAAAGAAAAAAGAGAGAGAGAGAGAGATAAGAAACAGACTCTTAACTATAGACAACAAACAGATGGTTCCCAGAGGAGAGATGGGTGGGGGGACAGGTGACATAGGCGATGGGGTTAAGGAGGGCACTTGTGAAGAGCCCCGGCTGATGCATGGAAGTATTGAATCAGTAGATTGTACATCTGAAACTAATACAACACTGTGTGTTAACTATACTGGAATTAAAATTACAAACTTAATAAAAAATAAAATTATAAGTGAATATTATGTCTGATCCTCCATCAAGATTTTTCAAAACCTTCACAATGTTCTAGGAAAATATAGCTTAGCAAAAAAATAAAATAAAATAAAATTCTTCAGCTGAAAGATCCAACTGCAGGTGGCAAGGAGAATTGTACTAAAGGTAACTTCCACCAGCACACTCAAATGTGGAAAGCAGTTAGAAAACAAAGACACTGAATAAAAATAGAAATAAAACAAGAGGCATGTGAGGGGCAAGCCCACTCTGGTCTCTGCTGGGCCAGGGGCCCACCAGACTCTGTAAGGAAACACCAGTTTCTCTAGCAGGAGCCTGTGGTTTCCTATGAAAACCCAGGCTTGAGTTCTGCTTCTTGGAATGGAGAACTAGCTTTTGCCCAGACCAAGCTTCTAGCTGAAAATAACTGGGAAAAAAAAAAAAAAGACAAAGAAATATATATCTTTTAAACGGTTTAATGGCAGTGAATAGCAAAACAGGATTTCTAGAAACAAGATCTCAGAGAGAAGGGGAGCCCAGGAATCTGAACCAGATATATGGTATTCTTTTTTCCTCCTGAGATGTTAGCCAACTCAGGCTTTCGAGTTGAAAAGCTATCAGAAAGTGGCAGCTGAGAAACTGGTAGAACTTACGACAGCCTCTCATCAGTTTGCAGGAGCAAGAGCTGGAGTTGGAGACCTGCCAATCAGGAGGGGGTGTGAAGAACCATCAGGTCTTCAGTTGGGGTCCCAAAGATTGAAACCCTAGAATAAAAGAGTCTTACCGCAGATTTCCTAGAATAGAGAGCCAGAGGCAAAAGCTTGTGTGCAGACACTTTACTAAGAAATGCACTTGCAGGGAAACTGGAGTGAGGGTAAAAGGGAAGTGAGGTGGAGCAGAAAGAAACACATGTGCAGGGGAGGGCACTCTGAGCTCCAAAGAACACCAGTGCTCCTCAGCACTCACGTCAAAGTCAGGAAAAATTGGAGCCCGTAACAGACCAGAGCAGGAGGAGACATACCAAAGTGGTTCCCTGGAACAGAAAACGTATGTTAGAGGAAAACTAATGAAATCCAAATGAAGTACAGAGTTTAGGGAATAGTCATGTACCAGTGTGGGCTCTTTGGTTGTAAATGCACCACGGTCATGTAAACCCTTAGTAATAGGGGAAAATGGGTGCAAAGTATGTGGGACTTTCTTCACTATCTTTGCAACTTTTCTGTCACCCTAAAACTAACACAAAATTGTATTTTAAAAAAATAATAAACAGTATTTTCTTTTTTTCATTTTTTTAAATAAGTAGTTTAAACCAAGTGAATTTTCACTTTGAAAAACACCCATAATAATGTCTTGTGGGATTGTAAATATGTATTTAACTTTACTTGTAATTAAATCATACACATATTAAATATTAATAAACATAAACACACATAATTATATTCTATTATGTACATAATTAAAACAGACAGCAATAGCAGAAAAATCAGGAGGAAGGAGATAAGTGAAGTTAAGAAGTTCTAAAATCCTGTATTGTCCAGGAAATTGTAGAAATATTCATTTATATTGGATTTTAATGAATAAAAAAATGTATTATAATCTCTAGGTTCATCACTAACAGAATAGCTGTTGAATATATAACTGAGAACTAACAGAGAAAAAAATAAAATAATAAAAGTATATGATACAAAGGAGAGTAAGAAAGGAAATGGAACTTAAGGAGGTGTGGGACAAATAGAAAATAAATGGTAAATTGCAATGCTTAGCCCCAAATATCAGCTGTAACAATAAGTATAAATGATGAAAAATTAGATGTCTAAGGGCATATTAGAAACAACATTAACCAAATGCTACTTTAAATATACACTTTTACTATAAGGATACAGAATAATTAAGAATTAATGGGATGGGGGGCCCTGCCTGCCTCTGTCGGTAGCATGTGTGACTCTTGGTCTTAGGTCATGAGTTCAAGCCCCATGTTAGGTGTGGATCCTACTAAAAATGAAAATAAAATAACATAATATAAAAATCTGAAAATAAAAGTAATGGCATGGAAGAAACATTCAATTCAAACAGCAATCAAAATGATGCTGGTGTAGCTCAATGAACTTTAAAACAAAGCATTACTAGAGATAAGGAGGGATAGTGTATATTCAAAGGGTCAATCTATTGGAAATATGGAACAATTCCAAATCTGTAGGCAGTTCACAACAGAGGCTCAAAATATAAAAAGCAAAACTTGAAAAAACTAAAAGGGAAAGAGACAAACATACAACTATAGTGGGAGGCACTAATATACTTCCCTTGGTAATAGAACAAGCAGAATAAAATCAGTAAGGACAGAACAGAATTAAACTATACAATAAAAAAATTGACCTAACTAAAAATGTTGACCTAACTAACATACATAGACTACTCCTCCCAATGTGAGAGAATGAATATATGTTCTTTTCAAGGGCACATGACCATTGGCCCAAATTGATCACATGTGGAGCCATAAGGCAAATCTTAAGAAATGTCACAGAACTGAAATCCTACAGAAGATAGTCTCCAACCCAGTGGAATTAAGTTAGAAATCAGGAACAGTAAAATTACTAGAAGAACAGTTGACTGTTCAGAGAGTAAGTGACATACTTGTAAATAAGTCACGGATCAAAGAAGAAATCTCAATAGAGGGGACAAACCTACTCAATAGTATTGAAGACACAGCCCCCTAAAACTTGTGTGCTATGGAATGGAGTGCTTGATCCTCCCCCCCCAAATTCCTATGTTGAAACACTAACCTCCAATGTGACAGGGAAGTGGGACCCTTCGGAGGTCATTAGGTTTAATTGAGGTGAAGCTGGTGGGATTCCCATGATGAGAATAATGTCCTTCTGAGAAGAGGAAGGGACCAGACTCCTCCCTCTCTCTCTCTACCATGTGAAGCTAGAGCAAGAAGGTGGCTGGGTGCAGACCAGGAAAAGGGTCCTTACCTAGCACCTTGATCTTGGAATTCCCAGCCTCCAGAACTATAACAGTAAATGTTTGTTGCTTAAGCCACCCACATTTATGGAATTTTCTTATAGCCACTCGAGCTGGCTGAGACACTGTGGAATATGGTCAGTCTGGGCTTAGACGGAAATCTATACCCTGAAATGAGTTCCCCCTCCAGGTAAATGAAGTAGTTTGTGGCAAGGCAATGCCCCCACTGAGAAAACCTAGAAAATTCGGAGAACTTATAAAAATCATATATTCAAAAGCCTCAGAGAACTATAGAGACAATTATAGGAAGTAAGATTTCACTGAGGAGAGACCTTTCCCCAAATGACTGCAGGATATACATTCCTTTCAAAAGATGTATATATGGTCAATTCATTTTCAGTTAAGATGCCAAAACAGACCAAACAAAATTTTCTCATCAACTGGCAATGGAACAACCGAAGGTCTAAATGAGGGAAAGTAAAGCTTTACTTCCCCACCTCACTCTATATATAGATTTAATTTGCCATGGATAGTAGACTGACATGTAAAAGCTAAAATCATAAAGATATGATTTTATGTTATTATATTATTATATTATATATAATAATATATTAAAATATATAATATAATATATTATAATAATATAATATATATTATATTATTAAAAGATATATATTTTATATGGGGCCAAAGATTTCCTAGATAAAACTGGAAAGACATACCTATAAAAGAAATAATTGATAAAATGGAATTTATTGAAAGTAAAAACATCTGTTCATCAAAAGACTGTAAAGAAAATAAGTGGACAAGGGCGCCTGGGTGGCTCAGTGGGTTAGGCCTCTGCCTTCGGCTCGGGTCATGATCTCAGGGTCCTGGGATCAAGTCCCGCATCAGGCTCTCTGCTTGGCAGGGAGCCTGCTTCCTCCTCTCTCTCTGCCTGTCTCTCTGCCTGCTTGTGATCTCTCTCTGTCGGATGAATAAATAAAATATTTTAAAAAAAAGAAAGAAAAGAAGTGGACAAGCCACAGACTGGAAGAAAATCTTTGCAAGATATATAAGAAATAGGGATGCCTGGGTGGCTCAGTTGGTTAAGCAGCTGCCTTCGGCTCAGGTCATGATCCCAGCGTCCTGGGATCGAGTCCCACATCGGGCTCCTTGCTTGGCAGGGAGCCTGCTTCTCCCTCTGCCTCTGCCTGCCACTCTGTCTGCCTGTGCTTGCTCTCTCCCTTTCTCTAACAAATAAATAAATAAAATCTTTAAAAAAAAAGATATATAAGAAATAGTTAGTGTCCAGAATATATACAAACACTTACAGCTTAACTGTTAAAAGAACAAACAGTCCCACAAAAATAAGCAAAAGACTTGACAGACATTTCACAAAGGAAATATTTGAATGGAACGTAGCAGGGGTGGGGAGCAATGAAAATTCTTCTGTTGCTGGTAGGCACAAAAAAGGGTACAACTGTTTAGGAAAAACTCCACCAATTTCTTTGCACGTTAAATGTACGCTTACATTGTGACCCAACAATTCCAATCCGAGGCGTTTACTCAAGAGATATAAAAACATGTTTGTGAACCAACTTATTAAAAAATGCTCATCACACCTTTACTCACACAAAAAAAAACCCAAACCAAACATCCATCCATAGGAGAATGAATAAACAAGTCATGATCCATTTATACAATGTATTGATTGTGGGGCGCCCGGCTGGCTCAGTTGGAAGAGCATGAGACTCTTGATCTCAGGGTGCTGAGTTCGAGGCTCACACTGGGTGGAGAGATTCCAAAAAAAAAAAAATTAGTGGTTTGGGGCACCTGGCTCAGTGGGTTAAAGCCTCTGCCTTCAGCTCAGGTCATGATCCCAGGGTCCTGGGATCAAGCCCCACATCAGGCTCTCTGCTCAGCAAGGAGCCTGCTTCTCCCTCTCTCTGTCTGCCTGCTTCTCTGCCTGCTGTGATCTCCGTCTGTCAAATAAATAAATAAAATCTAAAAAAAAAAACAATGTATTGATTGCTATTCAGCAATAAAAATTCATGAAGTATTAGCCCACACAGCAAAATGTACTGATCCAGGAACAAAACAATGGAGCATGAAAGAGATATACTGAATAATTCCTTTGTATGAAGTTCTAAAATAGGCAAAACCAACCTGAGGTGAAAAACATCAAAACATTAGTCTCTGGGGGTAGAGATTCACTGGGAAGGGACTCAAGGGTGATAAAACTGTTGTGATTGTGATAAAGGAGACAATCAAGTGAAATATCCATTTGTCACAATAACACAGCTAAAATGTGTGTACCTCCATATTCATATGTTTTACCTACCTTAAAATAAAAGAACTATTACAAATTATTATCCTCATCAATTTGATTGGTCAGGCCACATCCCACTGCCCATCTGTTAAAAATTGGCTTAAACTGGGTATCTACACTAAGCAAAACTTCAGGTCAAGAGCTCTGCGTTCCCAGATTCCATCAGATCAGAGTGGAGTATTCTACACAGCCGTTGAAATTGTACCTCCTAACTTCCTTCCTCAGAAAACAATTGGATTCGTCTACACCAGAAAGAAGCAGCTGAGGAAAACCAACTAATTTCACCAACAGAAAACTCATTTTGCTTGTCAAAACACTTGCCTTTCTACATATCTGGATACTTACTTTTAGAGGTTTGGATTCTTCCATGTTTGATTTTGTACGAGAGATTCTGAAGTATCAGGGGGCCTTTGCCTCCTTTTCCAACCAATCTAGACAAAACAGTCATCTGGTTTGCACATTCCATCTTCTGAGTAGCACTGACAAGTCAAGCTGTCAGGCTCGTGCTTTCCATGATTTATGCAAGTTTTCCTTCCTGCGCATTTCCTTTAATACTGTTTTCTCTGTAGCCACACAATCTTTATTTATATCTATATTTATCTATACACATCTGGTGGGGGAGGGGCAGAGGGGGAGGGACAAGCAGACTCTGTGCTGAGTGTAGAGCCCCATATGGGTTCTATCTCACGACCCTGAGATCATGACCTGAGCTGAAATCAAGAGTCAGATGCTTAACCGACTGTGCCACCCAGGGGTCCCTCTTTTCTTATTTTTTAAGAAAAAAACATTGAAGACCATTGTGCAAAATTCCTCATTAAAAAAAATTATCATCATCATCATGACCATCGAGGTGAGGTGTGGTTGAGAGAAGATGCAAGAATGGCCAAATTTGATAATTGTCAGCGGGACTTTGTTACACTTTTCCTGACTTTGTAAATGTTTGAATTTTCCCATAACGGAATTTCTTGTTAATGGAGCTGCAATAAAGTTTTGAGACTTCTTTCAAGTAGAAAAAGCAGAGAAGTGGTTGCCAGCATGAACGGCAGTCTTTTCAGGAAAAATAAAAACGACCCACATGGTAACACAGATAGGCAGGGGAGAACGAAGGGCACCACGAAGGGTAAACATGTGGGTAAACGTCAATGAATAGAACTGTACAAAGTAATCCTAGAAATGTAGTGGAGTTGAAAATATATGTAGGAGATTCATGAGAATAATGAAAAGTTGAGAGCTAAAATATTCTAGGTGAAAATAGTCTAGGATTGTGTTATTATTGGGAAGGTAGAAAAAAACAAATTGGTAAAATGTCAAGGACACATCTTGTAACATGTGACAATTTGTTGTAACAGTAATCAGAAACTAATATAGTATCCACTGAGGTGTTTGCCAAAACCAATCTTTATAATCACGGTTGTGAGAGGCTGATTTTCCAACTTCAACCTTCCCTCAATGTTTACTTATTATTTCAGTATTCTACTAAAGTAGGAGAACTTCTTCCCCTCATCTTTGTAAATACGTATTTTAAACATATATGTTATATATAAGTACATATGCATAGGTATGCATATGTGTATTATGAGATCTTTTTATTCTCAGTATGAACTCAAGAATCGCTCACATTGTCCCAGATTTGGCTCAAGGGTGCTTTTCAAACTGGCTGTTTTGCTCTTGTGACTTTACCCCTTCGTGTGTGTGTGTGTGTGTGTGTGTGTGTGTGTGTGTGTATTTCTCTTGCTTTCTGGCTTAATAACATATCTCAGCCTCATCTTGTATACTTTCTATTCCAGCGTTGGGCTCAGCCATTTCTCCAAGAAGCCCTGGCTTCTTTTGGTAGGAAGTACAGTCCTAGATGTGCTCATTGCTACAAGGGAGGTCTTTGCTTCTTGGCCCTTTCAGTGGACAGAGCTAGGAAACATATGAATGTATGTACACATACACACACATATATACATGTGTGCACGTACACAGATACATACACATACATATTTATGTATATTTTATTTTTAAAAATTTTAAAATAAGATTTTACTTATTTATTCCAAAGAGAAAGAGAGAGAGTAGGGGGAGGTGCAGAGGAAGAGAGACAAAGAGACTCTGCCCTGAGTGAGGAGCCTGAGAAGGGGCTTGATCTCAGAACCCTGAGATCATGACCCACGCTGAAACCAAGAGGCAGATGCTTAATGGACCAAACCACCCAGGTGTTTTGTATTTAGGTATTTTTAGAAGTGAGTTTACACCAATACCTCCAACCCTAATTCACTCTCACACAGCTCCATCTTGCCTTCCTCCGTTCCATATTTTCTGAAGATTCATTTCTTTATTTCAGAGAGAGGGAGACAGAGGCAGAGAGAGAGAATCCCAAGTAGACTCCCAGCTGAAGCTGGAGCTGTTGAAGCCTGGAGCCCAACACAGAGCTCCATCCCACGATCCTAAGACCATGACCCAAGCTGAAAACAAGAGTTGGTCACTCAGTGTCCTGAGCCACCTAGACCCCCCTCCATTCCATATATATATGTCCCTTCTTCCCTAGTGACAATTGGATTCCTAATAACAACAGATTTACTCATTTGCTAAAACCACAATAG
Organism: Taxidea taxus jeffersonii; assembly: GCA_003697995.1. Lineage (NCBI taxonomy): Eukaryota > Metazoa > Chordata > Mammalia > Carnivora > Mustelidae > Taxidea > Taxidea taxus. The sequence goes on along the minus strand of RCUC01157105.1, from coordinate 13,408 downwards.
ACCTAGAGTTGTCTTAGAATTGATTTCCCCGTGCCACTACGAAAAACAAAGTCAGTAAAAGTGGTTCAGGATTTGTTTGTAATTCTTCCCTGTGTATATGTGTACATACATTCATATGTTTCCTAGCTCTGTCCGCTGAAAGGGCCAAGAAGCAAAGACCTCCCTTGTAGCCCTTTCTCATCACCAACTGAAAGTATCAAATACTGTGTTCAAAAATAAAACAGATTACTTCTTTCTCCTTGCCCTCAGGAGGGTTGTAACATTCACTTGAGGTATGCTTGGGTTCATTGGTTTTAGTTTGACTTTAGTTCTAAAATTTTTCTCCCTATCTGTTAATACAGATGCAAGGCTAGTTTTTGAATGTGTAGAGCACTAACCTGCTTCCAAAAACCAGAAGTATGCAAAACAATTTACTCAGAGAAATAGCTCTGCTTCCCTTTCTTTCTGTCCCTCACCCTTTATAGGTAACTGTCCTCAGTGTTTTCTGGTTTATCCCACCCCCGCCCCCCACCCTCTGTAGAGAGAATATGTATGTGTTCTTCTTTTCCCTATATTCCTACACAAAACACAGCATCCCATATACGCTCACCCTCTGCATTTTTCACTTAATGGTATCTCCTGGAAATCACTCCATAATCAGTTCATAAAGATCTTCATCACTCATTTTTACGAGTGTAGTCCTTACTGTGTATATACATTGTATCACACATATGTGTATATGCACAACCTATCTCCTATGCTTGGATATGTAAGCATTTGCAATATTTTGCAAATAAATTACAAATAATGAAGCAATGAATAATCCTGTGGGGTTGTATTTACCCGTCACTGGGGTGCATTTTCAGGGTAAAATCTACAAGCAGTATTGCTTTGTTAGGGGTAAATTCAGAGATAGCTTTATCAAATACTGTGGAAGTCCCCTCCATAGAGCTGTGGCACTTTGTATCCCTACCAGGAATGTATGAGAGCCTGTTTCCTATAGCTCTGCTAACAGAGCACCGTTTCCAGCTTTTGAGCTTTTGTGATATCTCAGTATAGTTTTATTAGCACTTTCCTTGCGAGTGAAGTTGAACATCTTTTCATATTGTAAGCACCATTTTTATATCTTTTTGTTAATTGTTCACAACTTCTGAGCACTTTTTCAATAGTTTTAATTTTCCCCCACAATTTTCACAAGATACACACACACACACACACACACACACACACACACACATATATATGGGTCATATATATGATATATATGACTCATATATATGATATATATGACTGCTAGGGACTGAATTATGTCCACTCACAGTTCGTATCAAAGCCCTAAACCTCATTGTGACAGTATTGGGAATAGGGCCTCTAGAAGGTACTGGAGATTAAGTGAGATCAGAAGGGCGGGGTCCTAATCCAATAGGAGACACCAGAGAGTACCCTCAACCCCCATCTGCACCCTGGCCCTCATCCTCACCCCCAGCATAGGCACACAGAAGAAAGGTCATGTGAGGCAAGTGGCTCTGCTTTGGAAGAGAAATTGAGCTGAACCAGAACCTTGACCCTGGATTTGACAGCCTCTAGAGTGCAGAGAAAATTCTATTTTTTAAGCCTCCCTCCTCCATTCGATGGCATTTTCTTATAGCAGCCCAAGCAGATTAAGGCAGGAACAATACTTTTTAAATCTGTGTTAAATTTTTCCAATATTTTCTTTCAGTGTGTCATTTGTCTTTCGACTTTCTTTATGTTGGATTTTTTCCATGCAAAAGTTTTATTTTATTCTTTATGTAGTCAAAGGAGGAGTATGATAATAACCTTTCCAACAATTGTGCATGTCCTTCTCTGATTCTGTACCCAAACTTCACAAGAGATAGTTTCTTAAAGTTGCATAGATTATTAAAACATATCACTGAACTGTTCATACTCTGTGACACTGTGCTTTGAGTGGATTTTCTTTTTAACATACTCATGATGCTGTAGCATCAAACATTAGTCATTTGGAAAATGCTAGTTCACTAACTTGTACTATCATATATCAGGTATGTAAGACCTTTCCAAATGTGCACATATTTTATTATACAGTATCAGAAAATCATACTTGTTAATACCATCACCAATCTCATCAGAAAGTTTTTAAGTATTGGGAAGCTGTCAGATTGTGGTGGCAGTTACAAAAATGTTTAAATCTGCTTCTTCTGGGGGATTTTTAAATAAGTGAAATGAGCTGCTGTGTGTGTGTGTGTGTGTGTGTGTGTGTGTTTGTGTGTGTGTGTGTTGAAGAACCTCATGACTGCTAGCAGTTTGGGGCCACTGCCTGGATGCAACCGAGGCACCAATAGTTGACCCACAAAAAACAAATGTTTTTTTTTTATCATCAGTGCAAAGGTCAGCATGGTGGAAAAGGCAAGTAAGGCCTTAACATTAATTTTTGTTTAATATTTTATTTATTTATTTGAGAGAGAGAGAATGTGAACAAGGGGAGAGGGATAGAGAGCTAGAGGGAGAGGGAGAAGCAGGATCCCTCCTGAGAAGGGAGCCTGATATGGGGTTCAATCCCAGGATCCTAGGATCACTACCTGAGCCAAAGGCAAAAGCTTAACCAACTGAGCCACCGAGGCACCCCAAGGCCTTATTGTTATTATGGAAGTACTTGTGATGTGCAGATGCTGTTAAAATGTCTCACATACCCCTCAGGGGTCCATAGGCCACACTTGGAAGACCACCATTCTATAGGTTGCCTAAATTCTTCACATTGCATTTTCAATCCAGCACTAACTTCAAGGAAACAATATTAAATCTAGAGATGCCCAGAAAGAGGGAATATAGCCCTTCTTCTTTCTGATGTACACCCTAGAATGGTTTTCCTCAGCCCCTTTGCGATAACGTCACTGAGGATAAACGTTCACCTTTACTCCCCTTGGAGAAGGGCATTAAATGCTTAACAAAGATGAGATGGGGTGTGGGTTGCTGCAAACAAGGGAAAGTGTCAGATGTTGCCGCCGACCACAGATCAAAGAGAGAACTTATCTCGGAAGTAATCAAGCAAGGAAGAAAGGCTCCACCCAGCAGAGATGACAAATACACCTGTTCGATGGAAAAGAGCCCATCTGTCCGTGTGCGGGGGCAGGCGATGGTGGCGGAGGGGTTTACCTGAGGTTTTCTTTCCTGAGATGCCACCCCACCCAACTCCCTTGAGTGCATACACACACACTGTCCTTAGTGTGATATGTGTTGAACAAAACCTTAGGAATGAACTGGAGACTCCCTGGCTGGCCTTCCACAAACAAGATCAAGGGAAACCAAGGAGAAAAGTGACCCCCACTGTTTGACCCTCAGATCATCAGAGGTCTTGGAGAATATTCAGGGTGGGGCAAAGAGGCTCTGGGCAATGCAAGAATGTTCAGGCCTGAGCACTAGGACATCCTGTCCCACCTTCCCTGGAGGGTCATTTGGCTACCAGTGTTAAAGTTCCAAGCTATGGTTTCCTTGATGCAGCAGTTCCACTTGTGAGAACTTATCCTCAGCCATCAGATGTGCACAACAGGTGTATCTCTAAGGGGATTCATTGTGTCTTTGTAATAGAGTTAGAAACTCCCTGGGGGGAAAAAGAACAGTAAGGAAAAGGGTTAAACGGTTGATGGAACAGCCCCAGAATGTTTGGAAGAGTGGTTCAGAAAATGGGGTCTGCAGGGCCCCGAAGGTCACTGACATACTTCCCAGGGAGTCCGCAAAGTCAAAGTTTCTCATGATACAACTAAGACATTTAGACATTTCACGGTCTTGATCTTTGCACCAATGATGCAAACACGATGGGGGGTAGAACTGTTGGTGACTTAGTAGAGATCAGCAAGGGTGCCAAATTGTACTGATAACCATTTCATTCTTTATTGCCACGCACTTGCAGGAAAAAAAAGTTTCACTTAAGAACGTCCTTGATGAGGCAATAAAAAGTATTAATTGAATCTTGATCCTTTAGAACACATTTCTAAACGTTCTAGGTGACCAAATGAGAAACGTGGATAAAGCACTTCTACCATATTACAAACTAAGATGGTTGCCTCGAGAAAGAGCCTTTGTGTGATTGAGTTGTGAGCTAACCTAGCTGTTTTTAACATGAAACATTTTTTAAAAGATTTTATTTATTTATTTATTTGACGGGGGGGGGACACAGGTAAAGGGAGTGGGAGAGGGAGAAGCAGGCTTGCCGCTGAGCAGGGAACTTAATGCGGGGCTTAATCTCAAGACCCTGGGATCATGATCTTAGCCGAAGGCAGACGCTTAATGACTGAGCCACCCAAGCCCCCCACCAAACATCATCTGTACTTGGAACAATGACTGACCAACCACAGGGCTCTGTTTATACTTCCATGGGCCTGAAGCACTTTTGCCTTTGTGAATCCTTTTCTCTGTATAGAAGATATAAAAATTACATTTTATGACCACACTGCTATAAAGATAGATAAACTAATATTATTAATCAAAAATTTTTTTCTATCTAAAAGAATTAACTTGCACTTTCTTTTTTCTGATTTTAAAAGAAAATGTTTCTGTGGACCCATAAATTCCTGTGACCCTTAGCAATGTTCCTGTTGGAGAAGTTGGACCTGACTGGCAAACTATGGTTGTTCAGACCTGGTTATGTATAGGGCCAAATTCTCCATAAGGCACAATTTAAATATCTAGTGTTATTATATTTGTCTTTATATCAATGGAAGTTTTTTGTTTATTTGTTTGTTTTGTTTTTGTTTTGTTTTAATAGAGGAAGGGCCTAATGAATGCAAAATGCCTAATGCCCACAGAGATCATAATACAGTCTTGCATATGTGGTAGGCATTTTCTTGGAAATGCATGAAATGAACCTGTCACTTCAAGGAAAGTAACTAACATTATGTTGCCAATGATAAATTTGAACTTTCAAGCAAAAATTACAGTTTTGGAATACTTGTACTTTGCTGCTATAAGCTTTACAACTTAATAATACTTTCAAGTCTTTTGATGGTATCAGAACTGTTGCTATTAAGGAATGCAATTTTCTGAGGCACCTGGGTGGCTCAGTGGGTTAAACCTCTGCCTTCGGCTTAGGTCATGATCCCAGGGTCCTGGGATCGAGCCCCACATTGGGCTCTCTGCTCAGCGGGGAGCCTGCTTCGCCCCCCCCCGCCTGCATGTAATCTCTCTGTGTCAAGTGAATAAATAAAATCCTTTAAAAAAAAAAGGAATGCGATTTTCTGATATTGTACAATGAAAGGTGCTCATATTTGCAAGTTAAGAAGAGCTATATAACTCCGTTGAAACAACTATTTTCTAAATGACCGAGATATGATTTTACCAAATCATGCATGGGTAAAACATCCATTCAAGGTATAAGACAGATTAATGGACTTTTATGTTACCAAGTTTATTGTTCAGTTTTAGATTCTGCACTGCAATTAACCTTTAAGAAACTACTACTTCTTGAATTTTTGTGTAATATCAAAGAAGAACATGCAAAAGAATCTGAGGAGGCTATTAAAATCCTCTGCTTCGGGGCGCCTGGGTGGCTCAGTGGGTTAAACCTTCTGCCTTCGGCTCAGGTCATAATCCCAGGGTCATGGGATAGAGTCCCGCATCGGGCTCTCTGATCAGCGGGGAGCCTGCTTCTGCCTCTCTCTCTCTGCCTTCTTGTGATCTCTGTCTGTCAAATAGATTAAAAAAAATCTTTAATAAAAAAATCCTCTGCTTCCCCCCGCCCAAATACATATCTGTGTATGGCTGGATTCTCTTTCTTTTTTTTGAATACTCAATACATGTAGTAGCTGACTGGATACAGGGACTATCAGAATCTAGCTATTGTCTATTAAGTCAGACAGTAAAGAAATGTGCAAAATGGCAAAACAATGCTACTCTTATTCCTTTTTTTGTTTAGAGATATAACAGTTTTTCATACAAATACATCATATATTTTATATATTTAAAAATGAATAAATTAATAAATATTAAAAATTTCCCTGTTTTAATTTCTAATACAGCAAATTTTGACAGATACAACCTACATAAACAAAAGCTTTTTAAAGCCCTCACTAAGTTTTAAGAGGATAAAAGGTTTTAAATCCAAATAGTTTGAGAGCTGCTATTGTAGAATAACTACCTGGTAAAATGTTCAGAAAAGACCATTAAGCTTGAAAAGCCGGTGACAAGGAGTAAATGCAGTGGAAACCCAAATATATTTACTATTAAGTGGATATGGATACAAGAGCTGGAAGAAGAGTGGTGGGATACTAAGGAGATTTTCATATTTTGCACATTTTAATTTTCCAAGTTCCACATCGCAGACATGCATTTCTTTTGCAATTGGAGGGGAAAAAGCTGGTGAAACCCCCGAGCCAGATTAGGTGAGGGGACAGGTTACCGAGGAGGTGAAAGAACAGGGCATACTAAATAAGGAGGAGAGAAGAGAAAGAGAGAGAAGGTGGAGCCTTCTGGAGAGAGGAAGAGAGAGGGCCTCTGCCTGAACAGCTGTGGGGGGCAATATTGGTAGTGAGTTCTATGAGTACAGTGCACTGTAGAGAAGTACTGGGGATGAGATGGCTGAGATTACTTCTTGGGGGAGTGTAGACTCTAACTCATGGATGGTGGTGTGGGACTGAGTGGGAACAAAAAGACCCACTCTGCATTGGGGGGGGTGTGGAAGCCTGGATGAGCACCGAGAGGAAACCAACCCCCCAGAAGGGTCCTTCAGGCGCAAGTCACAAAAACTCAGGTCCTCAATGAACCTGGGTTTGAACCTCACTGCCCGCCCTCTCTGTGGTCTCAGGCAGATTTCTTGCCCCCCCGCCAATGTATAGTGTCCTTATCTGTAAAATGGGAATAGAAATGTATGAGAAAGAGCCTACCTATGGTGAGGGTCAAATTATGGGATATACATGCTCTTCACTAAGACAGAACCGATGCTGGGGTAGATGCGAGTGAGTTACTTCTTGGCCTCCTAGGGTTGCAGTCTGGGATCTGTTAAACAGTCATCCTCTATGTCTGACTTTGGCCGTCACTGTGGATCTGGGGAAGAAAAAGCCCCAAGTCTCTCTGCTGCCAGGACACCAGCAGGCTATAGGAGCCTCCCCCTCTCCACACAGGCCTGGCCTTCCCTTCAGCTGCAGTGTTGTCTCTTGTTAGGGTTTCCAGGAGTACCTCCTACATTTTGGGCCAGGGTCTGGATAGTGTGGCAACACACCTGCATGGGCCTGGCACAAAGTAGTTGCTCAGCAAGTGTTTGTTGATTGAATAAACAAAGTCTGGCATCCTTCTGACTTGTTGCAGCCCACAGAAACCTCACCTGTTGGCTGACCCTGCAAAACCGAGGGATCTACCCAAGGACCCAGGGGAAGGACAAAAGAACAAGGGAGGAAGTCTCTGCACCTTCCCTGACACCCATCTGTAGCTTCCCTGCGGGAGTCTCACACATCCTTAATGCTTTCATGGGGAACCCAAAGAATCATCATTTCTCCAGTTTCATCTGTTGTTACTCTCCCCTTCACTCATTTCACTCCAACTCCGCACTCATTATTCCTTTTTTTTTTTTTTAATTGAGATATGGGGCGTCTAGGTGGCTCAGTCGATTGTCTGACTCTTGATTTCAGCTCAGGTCATGATTTCAGGGTTGAAAATTTTAAAAAGTGAAAAAAATTTGCAAAGCAGTGTTCAATACCAGCCATTTATGTATTCAGTAATCCAATTAAGTACTGAGGTCATACTTTGTGCCACACACTAATGTGGGTGATGAAGATTAAGCAGTGAACAAAACAGGCAAAAATCCTTGACCTCAAGCATTTTATTTCCAGTAGAGAAATAAAGACAAGAGGCTAAAGAGTTGACCTGTCAGATAATCTAACTGCTGTGGAGAAAAATAAGGCAGGGAAGGGGGAGAGTGTAAGATGGGGTGGCGTTTCAAATTTTAGAGAAGGCCTCCCTGAGAAGGTGACATTTAAGCAAAGACCTGAAGGGGCAAGCCATGCGGATGGGGGAAGGGGGAAGTGTTCCAAGATGAAGAAGAGGAAGTGCAAAGGCCCTGAGGCAGAAGTGTCTGTGAGGTGGTCAAGGACTAGTGTATTCTTACTACAGAAAGAAGTAATTACGTGATGTAATAGAAGTGGTAATCATATTGCAACATATAAATGTATCTAGTCAACCCATTCCTTAAATTTACACATTGTTATATGTCAGTTTATATCTCAATTTTTATTTTTATTTTTGTTTTTTTTAGGAGAGAGAGGGAGAGCTCCAGGGTGGGGAACAGACGTAGAGGAAAAGACTCTTAAGCAGGCTCCACACCCAATGCAGAGCCCACAAGGCAGGGCTCCATCTCAGGACCCTGACATCATGAACTGAGCCCAAATCAAGAGTTGGAGGTTTAACCTACTGGTTAAGGGTCCCTGCTTTGCAAATTTTTAAGGTGTGATGTGAAAGCAGCACGTTGAGGGGAGGAGGTTACCACTGTTGCTACCGGGACAGCCTGAAATCCAGGAGTGGTTTTGCATTAATTCTCTAATCTCTTCCCATCACCTTCAGCAAGGTACACTAAACTTCACATTCTTCCTGGCGGGTGTGTATTATTATTTAAATTTGGCCCACAGCAGGGTGCGGAGGTGGCTTTCACCATCGCCATTTGGCCAAGAAAGGGAAGGAAATAGAGAGAAGGCCCTATTTAGGTACCTTGAATGGGGCACTAACGCCTTTGGGCAAGAAACCAATTTAGGACTATATAGGTGGGCTTTGTAGTGGTTCCTTCTCTTTCCGCTTGTCTGCGGTTTTAAAAAAATGTGTGTGAGATTAACCACTTTTGATGGCAGCAGATCCCAACTTGGGTCCAATAGTGAAGGTTGGATGAATCCCAAAGTAGTTAACCGCTTCCATGGACAAAGCAGGTCCAGACTTCCGGGGGTCACTGTAAAGAAGCCCAAGGGAGCAGAAGAGGGCTCGTTGGGGTCTTGCACCGAAAGACAGCGGCAAGTTCTGAGGTGTGCGGGCGGTGTGCGCTGCTGGCTGGGAACAGCAGTTATGCCTCCCCTTCCCCGGGCTAACGGGAAAGCTTCTAGGGTTGAGTCTGTTACAGCGCCGTGCCCAGGCACACAGTAGGGGCTCAGTAAGTGTTGCTGGAGACACAGGGGCTGGGAGGCGCGCCGGAGAAGCTTTCTGCGGGGGACGAGAACCTTTCCCAGCACTGGGCTCAGGGCGCGCCCGGGGCTCGGCCCTGCGTCCGGCGTCCAGCCTCCAGCCGGGGTGTCTGCAGGCAGGGCCTCGGGGCGGCCGGCGGAGCGCGGAGGCCGCGGCGCGCGCAGCCGCGGGACCGGGGTCAAGGCCGGGGCGCCCGGGTGGCGCGGGAGGGGTGGCCGGACGCGCGGGGCGGCATGGGATGTGACGAGCGGCGCGCTGTGCATTGTGGGAATCCCGGGTCCGCGGCGACTGGTTCCAGTTCACTCGGCAGCGGAGCCGGGCGGAGGGGGCGAGCGCGCGGCGCGCGGGCGGGAAGCGAGGAGGCGGGCGGGCGGGCCAGCGAGGAGCGCAGAAAGAAAGGGCGCGAGCGGCCGAGAGGGCACGGGCCGGACACCTAGCTGCTGCCGCCGCCGCCGCCGCCGAGCCGCCCCGTAAGTGCCGCGCGGGCCCCCCTCGCCGTGCGCCCGGTCCCCCGCCGCCCGGTCCGGTCGCCGCTCTTCCGGCCGCGGGGACCTGGGAGCGGCAGGGCCTGGCGCGCACGGGCGGCGCTCGGCCGGGCTCGGGTCGCCGCGCTCCGCGTGGCCCACGTGGGGCCTCGCGCGCGCAAGGCGCCCTCCCAGGCCCTGCCGGGCCGCGCGGGATTCTCTCTGGTTTTGTTCAAACAGCAAACCCGGAAGCCAACTTCTCTCCAAACCGCGTCCTCCTGCCCGCGCCTGGGCGCTTTTGTGGGAAGGCGACAGTGCTGGCCCCTCTCCCGGCGACCCTTCCCGGGGCGCGCGGGCGGGCTGAGCCCGAGGCCCGGGGAGGCCCCGCGGCGCTGGCCGGCCAGTCTGGGCCTGGGCGGCCGGGAGCTGCGGTGCGCGGAGTTGTACTTGGTGAGGCCCCCGCGGGCCCGCGAGTTGCCGGCCGCCCGCACAATAAGTCGGGCCCGAGAACCAGGTGGCGGCGGTGTAGACGTCTGGCTCAGTCTCTGAGCAGAGGGGAGGGTTGGCGGCTGAGGGGATACACTCGTGGGATCCGAGCCAGGCTGGGCCCGGGAGGGGGTTGTCCAGGGAGTGGCTGGAGAGGGAACGCGGGAACACCCCCTCCACTCCCCCCCTCCCGCCGTTGCCCTCGTTCATCTTCTGATCGGTCTTTTGTTTGCTTTGTGGCTGGCAGTTTTTTTAAAAGGTAACTCCGGAAGGCTGTAGGCTCCCAGGGTGGAGAAGGCCGGGAGGGAAGGGACTCGCTGGGGGGTGGGGAGGGGTGGGGAGGTGAGCGCGCTGGATGCTGCCAGCGGTGTCACCTGACAACAGGTGTGCGGGGTGGCGCGCCCCGCCTCCACTCCTGCAGGGACCACGGATCGCTCAGGGATCTGGTCAGTAGATTGGAAAATTCTTTCAGACAGGATGTTAGGGAAAATACTGCACAGTTTGAAAGCGAGAAACGTCTGTACAAACAGCTAAGGCAAACTTTGAATTCAGCAATTACAATTACCATGAAATCCTTGTAAGATTTTAATGATCCAATAAACAGCATATAAAAATAGACAATTAGAGGGGCCTTCCTGCAGGCTTCTCGTTTTCTTCCACCTTTGTGGTTTGAGGTTTTACCGTTAAAAAGGGGGCAAAGTACTTTGTCCCAGGCTTCCTGCTCAGTGGACTAGGGGAGTTTCAAAGAGCTTTAAGTTTGAGTGGGAGACTCTAGGTGTAAGTTAGGTGGAATCCACCTGCTGTGGGTGCCCTCAGAGCACTTATTGGCTCTGAAATGGCCACCTTATGCCTGCAACTGGAAATTATACCCCTGTACACAACGGACTAAAGTCGGACAGTATCATCCCAGTCTTGCACAAGAGCCTCTCTGGTGGGGATAAATTTGCTTTAAAACTTTAAAATTTTTTTCTTAAGGAAAAAAAGAAAAACCAAACCAGAAGACCCTTGAGTCTTTAAATTCTTACCGCCTCTAGTTCTGGAGGAGAGCAGAAAGTCTCTTTACTCTGTTACTTTGTTTTAGCCTGCCAATGCTGATAGCTAGATGAAGGCATTAAGAAGGAGGGAAGAGTTTAAGCAAAATTACTTGAGATAGGGCCTTTAGAATGAGGAGTGGTCTGGGCTACCACTTGTGACACTATAACACACAGCTCCAAGTCACTGGCGTGGTCTGTACCCAAGGGACCAGGGGCAGGGAATGGGACATCTCCGTCTGCCATTTCTTCTGGACCTGGTGACAGTAGAACTCCGAGACCCCTTATCCTTTCCCCATAGAGAGGCTTGGAGTACATGTATTCTGGGACCTGCCTCTCATACGTTCAGAGCTAATGCTGTCCCTGGTCATTTAAAGGTGATTTGTTAAAATAAACCAAAGTGCAAGCTCCAAGCTGTCAAAACACAGTAAGAACCTATATATGCTATTGATCAGAATTACAGCAGCTTCTAGTTTTTGTTGGATTGTGTCTTTGGGTTTATGTTAGGTTTTTCAGAGCTCCGTTCTTGGCACATATGCTGGGAAGGAGCAGGGGTTGGGGGGCCCATGCCAATCCTATGGGTCCTCCCCCACATTCTGTAGTTCTAGAAGCACATTGGAGACCATCCCAGCTCTTACAAGTGAGCCTAAGTGGGTTCTGAAGAGTTGTATAGCTTGTTTGCTTGGATCAAGCCTGCCAGATTCATATCTTACTGTCTTTCGATAATTCCTGAGAATCACCTCTGAGTCAGGCACTGGGGTCAGGAGCATGATCAAGAAATGTCCAGTCCTCATCCTTGGGAAGGTGATGCAAAGAGAAGACAGGCAAGTGGCTGTTGTAAGGTTGGTGCAGAAGGCCACAGTAACTCCCATGGTAGTCCCCAGAACAGTGACATAAGCAGGAACAAGCCCTTCCTGGATATAGAAAAGCCAAGTAGGAATTGGCTGGGCAGAGGAGGGCAGATATGGATAAGTATTTGAGGCCTGGGGAACCCCATGTGTTGAGTAAGAATAGAGGTCATATGGGGGAACTGCCAGGGGCTCAGAATGGCTGAATCCTAGAGGGAGTCAGGTGAAGCTAGAAGAAACCATTGAAGGCTCTGAGCAGGAGAGAGACGTGGTTAAATGTTCTTTATTCTTACGGGGAATACTTCAACCATTCAGCAAATACTGAATGGCTTCTAGATGCCAACCCCATCCAAACAGGGTCCTCCTCTGTTGAAACTCACATTAAACTTTTCCTTTGATAGCCTTCCATTGAAATGGCTATCTTAAAGTATGGCACAACCTTTAAAAGAGAGAGGAGGTGGGAAGGAAAGTTTCCTCTTGAAGCAGGAAGACAGTGCCTTGCTATTGAAAGGTAGTGCCAATTCCTTTAGCACAGATCATGAGCTTGGGGGTTTACAGAGGTGAAATTTTAATTCCAGACTAGCCTTCTGGAAACTCATTCCTAAATAATACTTGTGTTTGGCTTCTGTTTTTAACCCCACCACAAAAACCTGACACATGAGGAAGATACAAGTGCTGGAACAAAATTTGCAGTTTAGGATTTATTTATTATCCCAATTTGTCCTTCTCTCCTTGTTTGTAATCCCTTGGCTCACTGAGGGTGGACTCTAAGTCCTTTAATCAATCATCCAGCTCACTTGATGATGTAGTGCTTTATGAATGGAGAGAGAGTTTTTCCTGATTGGCTAGTGTACCAGAGCAAGTCTCTCTTCTCGGCCAATCAGAGGGCTGTTTCTGAAGCCTGGCTCTGTGAGTGATAGTTGTGGAGTAGATCCTGGTGCCTCTGGGGACATGACAGCAGTGACACCGTTAATCATCTGGTATGATAGGAGTAAATGGAAGAGAATGCCGTCAACAGGATTAGTGTCCCATGCTTCACAATTAAGGGCCTCAGGTTGGCTGTCATGATTGGAGTTGATGGGAAGTGACAAATGCATGTGGACACGTGGGCATTTATCCAGCTGCAGGGAGTGGATGGTGCGGTCCTCCCTCGGCAGCAGTGACTTGAACCACTGATTGCTCAGATTCCCCCCTCCTCGGGTGCTAGAATTAGGGCTGTTTGACTAGCAGCTCCCCAGCAGTTCTGGTCAGTATTTCATTCGGGATCGATATGTACCAATTTCATTGCTTAGATAATAAAAGACTTCACAACTGCCAGTTGCAGTGGTTTTGTAAGTGCCCTGATAAAGAGTTGTCTATGCTGTAGCCTTAGCGGAGGTCAGTCACTTACAGATGTGAGGAAGCTAAGCATTTCCCTCTGGTCTCTTTCATCTTTTACCAAGCTAGTCTC
>RCUC01157104.1:0-16166 GCA_003697995.1 Taxidea taxus jeffersonii | reverse complement strand
TTTTTTTTTTCCATTTAGAAAAGAAAAAAAAATCTTACTATCGTACAGAGCGGTACTAGCATCGTGCTGTATAAAATCATTTGCACATTCCTGAGTAGAGGTATACTGGTAAGACCCAAAGGTAATTTCATAGCAAAATACATAAAATCAGTCGGAGCTTTTATACAAACATGGAAACCAACTTTGTAGAACTTTTGCCATTTGACCTAGGATTGGAATATGAGCTTTTATACAATTCATATTCTTATTTGGCAAATGCACAGTTTAGTATTACCTCTCTGATGGCCTTTATTAGAAAGGCAGTTTTAGAAGCTATTGTGATCCACTAAGGAAATGTTTTAACAGCTAGAGACCACTGCTTGCCCAAAAGGGCAATCTTAAATTTGGTGCAGCAAAAAAAAAAAAAAAAAAAAAAAAAAAAAAAGAAAAGAAAAAAGTCAACAATAACATTTGAAGGCCTACAGTGTGTATAGAGAAAACCTCATCACAAGATCATAAGTGTTACAGTTTTAGGGAATCAAGATATTCTATTTACTAGAGCTATAGTAGATGTAGTCGATTAAACCTGATCTCAAAGCTCGAAGAAGATGAGCAAACAGGGAAAGATTGTTCTATTTGTCTTTATGAAATCGGGATGGAATTGCTATGCAGAACTGAGGTTTGTGGCTTCACTGTTTGCTGTAGGGTGCATGACAAGATCCCTTTCTGTTGAGAAAGGAAGAAATTGATCACCCCAGCTGCAGTGACGCATGGAAACCTAATTGTATCCACACTAGTCAGTCGAAGCTAAAGGATTTTCTTTTCTGTTTCTTTGGGGTTTTATTGAAGGGGCTCGGGGCGGGAAGGGATTCTTCTCAGTTTTGTATAAAGACAAAGTTTACTCATGCTTTCTATTATATTGTGATTGCAAGCGTTAGAAGCGTGTGCCGCTGGACTCCTCCCATTGATGCTCCCGATAATGGAGGCCCGTGGCGAGTTTCTGGTGACTTGGGCATGTCTTATTCAAAAAGAAAAACACAAACACAAAAACCTTTCTGCGGCATACCAAGGCAAGCAGCCATTTCATGACTCACTCAACACATTGCAGTGTACCAGTTTACAGATAATTTTCCCTCTTTCGTGTGACGTGGCAGTTCCAGACCCACAGAGAATTCCTCACTCGTAAACTGGAGGTTTGTACTATGCCTTACAGAGCTTAAATTCAGAAGTTTGTGCCTCATATCTGAAACAAAGGGAAATAACACACTTATTCAAGAGTCAATAAATCCCCTCGAAGTTTTGCTTTGTTTTGTTTTGTTTTTTAAAGACATTTTCATATAAAGAGCTCTGTTGAATGTCATGAATAGACTGGGGAAAAAAAATCTTAGGAAACTGCATATGTTGTTTACTAGCATATGACACCTACAAAAGGTATTCGAAGAACACCTGAAACTTGTATTTTGTGTGTGTGTGTGTGGATTAACTAGCAAGCCTACTATTAAAAAAAAAAAAAAGGTAATTCAGCTAAAGGACAATTTACTTTTTGTACTTTAGACTATCTTGACTGTCAAGGTGTATGAACTGTAATTTTAAAATTTATACTGCCACATGATTGTAAATTTTAGTTGTCTTAAGTTAGGCATTGGTAAAAAGCTATTTATGCTGGATTTGGGTCAAATGACTTATTTGCAAAAAATAATAATAATAATGGGAAGAAAGGGCTGTATAATGAGATAATGCAAGACTCAGTGGTTGGAAATAACCTTCAAAATTACCCTCAATTTCCCTTTGTTTTCAGTTTCTCAAAAAAAAAAAAAAAAAGAAGAATGAAATGAAATATAGAAGAATGTTAACCCGTATCAAAATAAAGTGTACCCAAGTATTGTAATGTATATTGCTGCTCTTCTTAAAATTAAATAAGGGTGTAAAACCACTTGAT
The DNA here is from genome assembly GCA_003697995.1 of Taxidea taxus jeffersonii. Lineage (NCBI taxonomy): Eukaryota > Metazoa > Chordata > Mammalia > Carnivora > Mustelidae > Taxidea > Taxidea taxus. Next base: position 14,248 of record RCUC01157104.1, on the reverse strand, counting down.
TGGTAATTGACAACATCTCAGTTGATACAAACAAGGTGTGCTTGGTCTACATTACTATTTTCTTCCAAAGATCGCTCTTTGGTTAGAAACACACACAAACATGAAGACTTGTAGTATTGTATGTTTATCTATCTCCACATATTTCCAGCATATGTAGCGTTAATAGGTCTGTCCTGGTAACGATGTGTTTGGCATTTCATTTTGGTTCCACCGAATTAGGAAAAGAAATGACTTAGTTGTGTATGATTAGTTATAAGAGGTTTCTGGAGCCAGACACCTGCTGTTTAGTAGACACCTAGTACAGAGTCTAAACGTGTCATTTGTTTTTCCTCACAAGAGTAACCACCCATTCATTGCTGTCTTCCCAACTTCCAATGACCTTTTTTTTTTTAAATATATAAATACATCCCAAATATTTCATGGGATACTCTTTTTATTATTTAAATTCAATTAGCCAACATATAGTACATCGTTAGTTACAGATGTAGTGTTCAGTAATTCATCAGTTGCGTATAACTCCCAGTGCTCATCACATCGGTAATACTCTTGCCTCTAGAATCATCTGTTTAAAGTATGCTACACCTAGCACATAGTAGGTGCTCAAATATTAATTTCCTTCTTACCTCCCTATCGATCATGTATCTTCCATTTCCCCATATGATTCCAACCCAATAGTAAAGGACCTTTCCATGTTATGAAAACATCTATTGGGCTAAATTGGACCTTACTTGGATAAAGCAGTTCTGACTTACATATATGCTTTGGTAGATAGGAAAAACAAACATAAAAACAGGGAGGAAAATATTCTTTCTAGAATATCTTCAAGTTTAGGAAGAAAGATGGCAAATTGCTGTGTAACGTTCAGGTTACTTGGACCAAAACACATGTTTTTGGTAGATTTCTTTTCCTTAAAGAACTCTAAATACAACTTCTTGCTGGATTTCTCACCTGTCATCACATTGGAAACCCTTACTAGACCTATGTATTTAGGGAGTTTTGTCAGAAAACATTTTTAACTTGCAGTATTTAAAAGAATCATATTTACTGTTCTTAAAATGTCATTCAAATGCATGTATTGTCTATTGTTTGGGGATGGGAACTAGTTTTGCAAAAAACACCTAATGTTGTATAATAATGCCCCAATGATCTTGCTGGTTAAAAATACAGTATTTTTGGCCATAATTTTGTACTACAGTATTCTTCATTCTTGAGTTTTGCTTCTCGAAGTTGCCTCAGCCTCTTCTAGAATGTTGTTTTTTTTTTTATTCTAGGGACTATCGGAATAAATTTTTCCTTTCCTAAAATACTTTATACTGCACATGCATTGTCCAAGTAGACAGGTTTAGGAGTCTCTAAGCAAACATGAAAAAACAATTTTTCCCTTCTGTATATAACCAGATTTTAGTCGTCAGTGGAGGTATTTGTACTGGTGGGCATTTTTTTCCAATTTTTTAAAATGTGACCTAACCAACTGTAAATACAAGTTTTAATAGCCGCTCACTAAAGAATGAGAGCTGCCTGTCTTCAACCTGTGACAATCTTTTTTTTTTTAAGATTTTATTTATTTATTTGACAGAGAGAGATCACAAGCAGATGGAGAGGCAGGCAGAGGGAGAGGGAGAAGCAGGCTCCCTGCCGAGCAGAGAGCCCCATGCGGGGCTCGATCCCAGGACCCTGAGATCATGACCTGAGCTCAAGGCAGAGGCTTTAACCCACTGAGCCACCCAGGCACCCCTGTGACAATCTTCTAATAAGGAATGATTAACTGGCTGAAAGAGGCAAGGGCTTGGCTCAGAACTTTTCCTGTTTCAGCAGCCATCCTGAACTGTCATCTCTGCACAGGGAAAAGGAGCTGTGTATGTCCTTTGGGGCTGTGACTTAACACCAAAGCTTTTGAGATCAGCTAAAAACTAGCTTTTCTCTCGATCTAGCAACGTTATGAAGTTAGGGTTATGATGGCCAATTGTTCTAGAAAATCAGCTCTTAAGTAGGTAGGGACTTAAGAACCGTAACAAAAGCAAAATCTGTTCCTGCTACTTACTAACCAGGTCTTTCTAACTAGCTGCCCGGCCTTTGCTTGTGGAATTTTGTGTTTTTCAAAATACTGTTCCTTCCAAATACTTTACCAAGTGTTGTTTTCACTTAAAAGCCTTTGGGTAAGATTCTCCTGTTCTTACATGCTTTAGAGACCATTTCCAGTAGATGGTGTCCCCTCTCTAGATCTTACTATTAAGGGTTGGTGTGACGGGGGACTGTCATTTAGTACAAGGCCTGGAGGGACTTGCAACCTTCCTCCTGAGGAAATAGGGTGTCAGCCAGTCCCCAGCACCCTTCACTCTGTGCCTCTGGGACCTCTGTCCATCTGCATCATCATCTTGAAGACCCACACCCCACAGGAAAGATGAACTCGCTCTACATTATTTGAGCCGAATATTTTAACTTGACCCTTTGACTCATAGACCCAGCCTGATGAGTCAGATGTTTTCGGTCCTACCTTCTGGAAGCAATAAAAGCAGTTGGTCCAAAGACTTCCGTCATGCTCCTCTTCCCCGCCTCTACCATCCCCCCGCCCCACCCCCACCGCTGCTGCCATTTACTTGTAGGTTGTGAGAGGCTGAATGCTGTGTCTCAAGAAACCAATTAAACTATTGCAGGAAGGTGGGGTGCCACGTAATGCTACAGAACAGGGGTTCATCTGATAAGGAACAAGAGCAATTTCTGATGGTCAGTTAGCTAGGGTCTTGCTTTTCTTGCTGTCTAATCTTAAGTTCTTACCATGCTCACGAGTTACTCCAATATTTAAGCCTTGACTGAAATGTGGATCACAGTTGGAGGGTGGAAGACTGTGGCTAAGGGTAGGTTTCTGGTTGTTAAATTATCTAGGCCTTACTGTCATTCCTTTGTTTCATTGCCATAGCTAACTAAAATATGGATCCAGCTAGGATGAGGAACTCAACTCCCTCTACTTTGAGGGCGCACCCTAAGTCCCTGTAAGACAAGGCCTTGGCGATAAAATGCAGGTCTCTTTAGGATCTAAGAAGCACAGGGAGGTCTGCTGGCTTTTCTCCGAATTCTTACCCCTGAGGACTTGAAATCTGACCTGTGTTGATTTTCTCTCTTCCTGTTCTCCTCGAGAAGGCAGAAGCCAGACTATTCCTGTCCCATAAGCTGATGGGTAAAAATAAGGCAACTTACCCCCTGGAAGCTAGGAAGGGAATAAATGAAACAAGATGGGATCGGGAGAGAAACAAACCGTAAGAGACTCTTAATCTCATAAAACAAACTGAGGGCTGCCAGAGGGAGAGGGGGGTAGGGAGAGAGGGCGGTGGGGTGATGGACATTGGGGAGGGTATGCGCTATGGTGAGTGCTGTTAAGTGTGTAAACTTGGCGATGCACAGACCTGTACCCCTGGGATTAATAATATATTATGTTAATAAAAAATTATATTTAAAAAAGAGGGTAATTAAATCAACCCCTGGTAACAGAGCTGATGGCGGGGATCCCTCAGCGCTGGCCTCCCACAACCCAGTATGGGGAGCTGCTTTATAGCTGAGCAGACTAGGTGCCAGTCCTATCCAGGTAGACTATGTAAGGGGTCCTGGGCCTATCACTGTTCCCAGCTCACCCAATACATGGGTATGGTGGATATTTCAAGTATCTTTGGAAATAAGAGGGCTGCCACGAGACATACTGACAGGTGGTGCTCGGCAAACACTACCAGTCTTCAAGTGGAAATTCTACCCTGTATGCCCAGCTGCCAAGAAGCTCACATTGCTGACAAGACCATGTCTGCGTCTGCTCTGGGGTGTGCCTCACCTAGAATGCCAGGCCGGTTGGGAACCCCACACCGCCTGCCATACACTGTCCAGTCAAGGCACCCGCTGGGCCCCCCCTGAGGTGCCAAGCCCTCGTCAAGGATTGGAGCAGCAGTGATTCCATGCCTGGGATCACAGAAGGGGCCTGCTGCTGCCTGTGCAACAGTCAAGGGCCAACCCCAGTAGGATCTGCGTCCATGGTTAACAAGCGGGGCAGGGTTGTGGTACTGATCTGTAGTGTGTGCTCATTTCCATGGTGTCAATAAATATTCCCACCACGTCCCATTTTAAGCTACTGATTTGTGGAGTCACTGAATCCAGTTGGGAAGAGGTCCTAGCAATGGTCTCTCTCAAGCTTTTCCTGCACACCCTCAGTCTCCTCAGGACACCACCTTTCTCTAAACCGGGGAAAATGGCAGGACAAGCCCAGCTGGTTTATTGCACCCACAGCATATGAATTCCCTCCCCTTGTGACCTGGAGCTAATTACCAAAGAGCTCTGTGCTCACAATGGCCTCAGAAATGGCATCTTAGCCAGAAAAATAAAGTACTTTGAACTCAAAAGGAATTTGGACATCAGATTCACCTAACACTTTGTAAGTATGAGTGTGCATGGGAGAAATGTCTCAGCATCTCCAAGCAGCTCAATGCTGAAAAAAAAAATGCTTGTCCGAATGTTCATGTTCATTGGGGACCCAGATTAATCCTCAATCTTTTGAACACTGATCTCTGAACATATGTGGATACACACATAGAAACTAACCATGGTTTGACCTTGAAGTTGTACGCACATGCACGCCCATGAGTATAGACAGACTTGGTTATGAGAAGCACTTTAACTTGCAGAAAAGCATTCTTCACCTTGATATGATAAAGACAGAGAGATCATAAAATCCACAGCTAACATTTTCTGTAAGAAATTTTTTTCTGGCCAGTCTTTCCAGGTGTTATCTTAAAAGAGCTCTGCTCCATCCAAGCAAGAACACACCTCATGACAAACTATAAATATTTCTTAAAAAGGGCAGAGGAACCTAGGCTGGGACTTCCATGTCTGAGCAACAAGGGGCTGGATTTTCAGCTGCAGCAGGAAGGAAGGGCTTCCATGAAGTTATGGAAATTGGATGAAGTCTTAGCCAAATTACAAAAAGCCAGGGCCACACGATTTGGGTGCACCATCGCTGCTATTCCAGTTCTAGAGCTAAATCTTCTCTGTGAAGACTGCTCACCTCCCATGAAGGATCATAACTTCCCAGACCCCATGCCTGAGCCACACAAATACCTGCGCAGAACCACAGCCTCTGATCCACAGGGCAGAGGACTGCTTTTGTGTCACGTTCCCCTGCTGAGGGCGACCACACCTCCACGGCCCCTGCTCCACACGGGGGCTACTGAAGATCCTTCTCTTCCAGGTCAGGAGCTCCCTGCATCCTTCCAGTTTTCTCTGGCCACAAGCCAGAAACCAAAACCAATGCCGCAGGAGTGATGCTCAAGCAGCGAGGGACAGGGTTGGTGGACACATACTACAGCTGGCGAACCTCACTGGGCAAGCTATAGGCTTATTCTACACACTCTGCCAGAGGGGCCCCAGCAGGCCCCACCTCCTCAGCAGAACCTGCTCATTAACACACCCTCTACTGGCTCTTCTCCTTCCCTGGGGTTACTTCCAAATTCTCACTATGCTTTCTGGGGTCCTCTCATACACAACTTGCACCAAAATCCTTTGCAATGGTCTGCTTTGGGGGAAATCCCAAATAAGACATTACTACCATCAAGGGATGACCTTCACATGCAGGGGACCAGCCACAGGGTCTTGTCCAAACCCATCACAACCAAGGGTTGTGGCCAATACTTGGCCTTGAGTACAACTGCAGCCGACGACTGAGGTCCCAGATTAGCACCTGGAACTCTAGTGTGAACTGAAGTTGCTACACAGGCCCCACAGTGGGAGACTAGATCTAGCAATAATATAGTTATGGAAAAAAAAATCCCACCTATTACCGGAAGCTACCATTATAGTATCTTCAAAAGATAATCCATTTCCATTATTGAAGAAAAGTGATGCGGACATTTCCATCTCATCCTCATTCTGTTTAGAGGATGTCTCTACTCCTTTCCTCCACCTGCCCAGCTCCGGCCACTGGCTCCAAGATGAGCCCTCCCCTCCATCAGCCCTAATTGATTCCAGATGTATGAAGTCAGCTGCCTCCTTAGAGACACAAAGGCACTTCAGTCCTGCTCCCCTCCACCACCCCCCCAGTGGATGGCACTGACATAATCACAGGCAGAGAGGAAAGAATATTCCATCAGAGAATTGGCACATATGGTGACATTTAATTGAAAAGTAGCACAAAAGTAAGGGAACATTATCTAGGCCATGTTCTGAAAGAGTATCTTCCTTCTTTGAAAAACTAAGTTTCTCTAATTTGACAGTTGGTCAAAGTATATACTTAGAAAAAATTAAGAAAGCTATATTTCAAACTTGATGAAACAGGACTTTAGAATGAGAGGCTCTCTGCCAATGCAAAAACGTGGGCCACAATTTCATTAGTAATAATACCTCAATATTTGTTGTAATAGGTTGGAAAGTACATACTATATTTAGCTATCTTATTACTTTGTGGAGGAATCGGTTTTTCAGTAGGGGTTACATGCCTGTATATTTTGTGATGATCCATAGCTAAATAAAGCCCTGTTCACACTCAAATGCTGTTATCTTTTTAGAAGGCATGATAAGGATTCCAAATTATTTCTTAAGACCAACTATCTTATTTAAACACTTTTGCCGGCCATAATTCTATAAAGAGTGACAAAGTATTTCCAGAAAGAAATATACAACAACAAAATTCAGTGATGGCTTAAAACATTTCAGAAAAAAGATATTGAAAGACATCTACTATAAGAATATATGCCAACAAGTCTGGAATTTGGGCTAAAATTTAAGCAAACTCAGAAGGAAAAAAACTTAGGGTTGAAGTAGATTGTGTTTTTGCAATTAGGCACCAAAAGCCTAATCCAACAGTTCTAAATATGATTGATTCAGGAAAATCTCTAACAAGACTGACTTGTCACATTTCATGTAGCCTACAGAAATGTGTATAATCTCTCATTTTTCTCCATTGTTTATACATTTTAAAAATACGCCATCTCAGTTATCCAGATGGCAGTCTGAGACCCCTTCCCTAGCTTCTAACTCTTCAATTTTATCATTACATGTCAGCCTTTTCAAGATAAACTCAAAAACCTCCAGGATTGCCTGGTCTGGGGTACCCACAGAATCACTGAAGAATGGGAACATTGATTCACTTTTTGACATCCCTTTAGAGTTATATTTTTTACTTCAAATGGGATTTTTCCACAATAAGCACTTGTGATCTGCTGGTGTTAAATACTAGTTAGGGATAAATTTGATTGTGAGCACTATAGATTCTATTACACATAATCCTCCAAATACAGGCTACCATCCATGGAATAGATTAAGAAGAAAGTGACCAATTCCTATGGTTTTAATTATGGCATTGTTGACCTGAAATCTGTTTGTACTCTTGCTTGATTGGGGGGAAGTCAGGGACTCCACAGTGTGGTGTGGACTGGGGTCACGATTTTGACTATCAGAAGAGAACAACTCATTCGTATGATCTCAATATTTGAGTTTGCTTTTGCTCTTTACTATGTATTTTAAGGATTTTTTTGAGACTGTAGTCTGCTAAAGTGACTTACACAGATTTCCACACTTTCCCAGCCCCCTTCACATATCAAGAAGTCTGGAGTAAGCACTGCTTCCTTTTTGATGAATTAACTATGAAAGGGCTGATTTCTCTAAGGTTTTAAGGCATTTCTTCATGGTCACAAGATGGCTGTTGCAGTTCCAACCATCACACAACCACACAAGGGAAGACTGAAGAAAGACAAGAGTACTTGTGTCAAGAAAGCAAGAGCTTTTCCACTTACTCCATAATACATTTCTGCTCACACTACATTGGTCAGATCCGTATCCTATGACAAACCCTCTAAAGAGGCCAACTAAGGAGAAGATCAGAAATGGGAGTTGAGTCACTCAGGGTCTTGCACCATGAGTGTACATATTAATTTTAAAAACATGGACTAAATATGCATAAGTATTTCAGCAGGGTAATGTGAACCACACCAGACGGTAGAGTTAGACCATGTAAGGGAATAACAAAATTCATAAAGGGCTTTACTAAACTCTGATCCATGGTCAAATATGCCCACTTCCCTCCTGGTTTCTACCATCTATTAACCTCCCTGACATTACCCTGGGTGGTTTCAGCGAGCTATATGGAAAACCCACTTAGCAGCCTAAACTTTGGATCTTTTCATCTTCATCTTTGGTGATCAAATCCTCTACTCCACTCCAGCCACCCACTTCCATGATCACTCTTTGCATTTTAACTTCTCCACCTCCAAAGCACTAACTCAAAGATCTGGGTGCAACTTCCCTTCCTAACACTTTATTCAATGATTTCTACTCTACTCCTGAAATCTAAAGATTTTCTTCAGACTCTCCTTCACTTTATTTCTTTCAATTCACCAGCTTTCTATGCTCCTTACTTTCCTTCTTATCTAGCTTCGATTTCACATCCTTGAACTAAATACACTTGCAAATACTCCACACTTATGCTATCCCAAACCAGTATGTTTACTGATTGCATACATGAAGCCCTCAGAAGCCAAAGGAAGCTGGAGAGAAGCACCAAGAGCACATTAGTTAAACCATAAATTTCTTGTTAGCAGACTAGATAATCCAGGCCAATTATCCCAAAAAGATCATATAGAAAAGTTGGATTACATATTAAAAACAGGGGCACCTGTGTGGCTCAGTGGGTTTAGCCTCTGCCTTCAGCTTAGGTCATGATCTCAGGGTCCTGGGATCGAGCCCCACATCAGGCTCTCTGCTCAGCAGGGAGCCTGCTTCCCCTCCTCTCTCTGCCTGCTTGTGGTCTGTCAAATAAATAAATAAAATCTTTAAAAATACATTAAAAACAGTTTCCTAAAGGCAGAGATAAGCTAACAAGATAGTGAATAATGACTGGACCAGGTTTCAGAAGAAGACAAAAGCCCAGGAGAATGAGACCAGTGTTTAGGTCCACTCTTCCTCTGGCAGAATAAAACAGTTCCAGAAAGGAAAGAGGAGAAGCTGAGAGCCAGTGTGATATTTTTGTTAGCCTTTTTACAGTTAGAAAGACAGGTATTAGTGTGAAGACCATACTCCTAAGCAGTGTGGTCCGGGTAAACCACCTCACCTTGGGATGGGAATAAAAAGAACCACAGCCAAAGAGTAATGATCGGTCAGAAGTGTATAGCCCGGGAGTTCAGCTTCAAAATGAGTGTGCACTAAAATGAGATGAGAGAAAAAGATAGTGAATTTTGGAAGACCTTTGATGACTATGGAAATGGACTAATGAGCATTCAAGAAAAAATATATATAAACCTAAATTAAGAGCTCAGGATGTGATTTATTTGCAGATTACCAATGGCTGAGGAGAAAAAGTGAAACTGAAAATGGATCATGTGAACATAATGAGGATAAAGTAGGGAAAGAAAAAAATGGACAACAGATAGGGTAAGAAACATGCAAATTTCAGTGAGAGGTATAGAATGAATATATATGTATATATATATGGAATCCCATAGAAGCAAAGATAGAGAATGGTCAAGAAGCAATTTTAAAGACAAAACATAGAGAACTTATCCAAACTGATGAAATGCATCAAGCTATAAATTCAAGATGTTCAACGATCCCCAAGAAAGATAAACAAAAAAAAGTATATGCATAGACATATAGTAAAATGCCAAAAAAAAAAAAAAGACAGAAATGAAAGACAGTAAAAGCTGCTAGTGGGAAAAATTTTTTAAATTACCTTAAAAAATCCATTAAATTTACAGCTGAGTCTTCAATAGGAGCCATTAAAGGCAGAAGGAGTGGAGTGGTATCTTTGAAGTCCTAAGGAGAAAAAAAAAAAAAAAAACAACTACCAACCTAGAATTCTATCCAGGATGAAAATATAGCAGAAAAATAAAGGTGAGTCTGGCTATGATGGAGTGAATGGGACCAGATTTACCTTCTCAGTGTAAGGAACTGGGAAACTGTAAAGTTTTCTGATAGTAGCTGACAGTGTAGAATCGTGATCCCTGACAGGAAGAAAACAAAGGAGAACCTCCTGGAAATCCTTCATGAACTATAGTGAAGGAAAAGTAAGTAGAGCACAAAGGTTCAAGTTCAGAAAGGTTGAGGTAGCCGGAGTTTGTGATCCATAATACCAGAGTGGAGGGAGTGGCCTAACGACAGAACGCATGAAGGTCCTGGGGACATGGGACAGCTGCTCAGTCCAAAAACATGCCAGTGTAGAGTGAAAGTACTGGATGCCAAACAAAGAAGAACCGAGAACTTTAAGCTTAACAATTCCGAGTTCACAAAGAGCAGGGAGATACATGAGCTCCAACCCTCCCGAAAGGAGCATTCTCACTCAACAGACCTTAGAATGCAAATTGGCGTAGCCACTGTGGAAAACAATATGGAGGCTCCCCAAAAAACTGAATACAGAATTACTATTTGGCCCAGTAATTCCACTCCTGGATATTCACCCAAAGAATATGAAAACGCTAATTCAAAAGGATATATGCACTCCTATGTTTATTGCAACATTATTTCCAATAGCCAAAGTATGGAGGCAACCCTCGTGTCCATCAATAGATGGATGAGTACAGATATAGTGTGTACATAAAACTGAATATTATTCAGCCACAAAAAAGAAGAATGAAATCTTGCCATTTGCAACAACATGGATAAAATCTAGAGAGGATAATACTAAGTGAAGTAAGTCAGAGAAAAATAAATACCATATGATCTCACTCATATGTGGAAAATAAGAAACAAAACAAATGAACAAAGGGGGAAAAAACCAGACTCTTAACTATAGAGAACGAACTGACAGTTACCAGAGGGGAGGTGGGCAGGGGGGTGTGGGGAGGAATGGGTGAAACAGGTGATGGGGATTAAGAGTACACATATGATGATAAGCACTGAGTAATATACAGAATCGTTGAATCACTATATTGTACACCTGAACTAACATAATACTGCATGCTAACTAAAATGGAATTAAAATAATAATTAAAAAATGGTAAAATGATAAAATACCAAATACCAAAATAAAATGGTTAAAAAAAAAAGAAATAGGTTTTAGAAATAGAAATTAAGCCTAAAATAAGGGCCACTTGAAAACCACCACAGCTAATATTAAAATAAACCTTTACAGTGGCTAACTGAATGGAAGGAGGAGGAGGACGGGGAGAAGAAAAAAACACACCGATGGTTACCGGAGGAGAGGTGGGTGGGGGATGGGTGCAATAGGTGATGGGGGTAAAGGAGGGCACTTGTTCTGGCGAGCGCTGGGTGATACATGGAATTGTTGAGTCACTACCTTGTGCACCTGAACCTAATAACTAACTGGAATTAAAATAAAAGCTTTAAAAAAATAAAAATGAACCTTGAAAGGGTTAAGTTGATCCTCAGATAACCTGACTGCTAGAGTGAAGTCCAACACTCCTGAAAGAAATACAATCAATCTAGCACTCAAAATATATAATGTCCAGGGCGCCTGGGTGGCTCAGTGGGTTAAGCCTCTGCCTTCGGCTCAGGTCATGATCCCAGGGTCCTGGGATGGAGCCCTGCATTGGGCTCTCTGCTCAGCAGGGAACCTGCTTCCCCTTCTCTGCCTGCCTCTCTGCTTGCTTGTGATCTCTATCTCTGTCAAATTAATAAATAAAATATTTAAAATATATATATGTACATATATATATATATAATGTCCAATATCCGATTAAAAATTAATTTACCAGTGGGGGGTCTGGCTGGCTCAGTCAATAGAGCACCCAACTCTTGATCTCAGGGTTGGGAGTTTGAGCCCCACAGTGGGCATGGAGCCTACTTTAAAAGTTAAATGTTTTTTAAAAATGTGTGTACAGGTAAACAAGCAGGAAACCAGGAAGGAAAAAAAAAAATCAGAACCAGGAAGGGAAAAAAAAAAGAAAATCAGTCATTAGAAAGACACTTCGAAGTGATAGATATGGAATTAGCATCTCAGAACTTTAGCATAGCTATTATTTATATGCTCAAGGATTGAAAGAAAAACTTAATCACATTTTTCCCAAGTGAACACAGAATTTACCAGGATAGATCATGTTAGGCCACAAAACAGATCTTAAGATTAAGAATACTGAAACCATATCAAGCATCTTTTAGTGACCCAGTGGTATAAAACTAGAAATCAAAGGGGGAAAGGGGAAAAAAATCATAAATATGTGAAGATTAAACAACAGGCTACTGAACAACCAACTGATCAATGAATTTTAAAAGTATTTTTAAAAATACCCCAGGACAAATCAAAATAGAAATGCAACATACTAAAACTTATGGGTTGCATCAAAACATTTCTAAGAGGAAGTTCATAGCAAAAAACACCTACCTCCGAAAATAACAGTATCTCAAACAATCTCACTTTACACCTGAAGAAACGCAAGAAAAAAGGAACAGATAAACCTCAAAGTTAGTAGAGTAACAAAGATCAAAGCAGAAATAAATGAAAAAAAAAAAAAAGGAAAAAAATGACAGTAATAGAAAAGATCAATGAAACTAAGAGCTGGTTCTTTGAAAGACAGACAAAATTGACGACCTTTAGCTAGGCTTACTAAGGAAAAAAAATAAGAGAAGGGAGTAAAAAATCAGAAGTGAAAGAAGGCACATTACACTCGATAGCCTAGAAACAAAAGATTACAGGAGACTACTATGACAAATTTACAACCTCAAAGTGGATGACATGAGAAATGGCTCAATTCCTAGAGACATGCAACATTCTCATTTTCAATTATGAAGAAATAAAAAATCTAAATATACTGATTACTGGTAAGGAGATGGAAGGTTTTTGACCACCGATTCAAATAAACAAAAGCCCAAGGCCAGAGAGCTTCACTGGTACGTTCGACCAAACATTTAAAGAACTAAATCCTTTTCAAACTCTACCCAAAAGTACAAGAGGAGGGAATGCTTCCAACTCATCTTAGCTAGCCAGCATTACCCTGGTACCAAAGCCAAACACGGACACCACAGGGAGAAAAAATTACAGGACAATATCTCTGACAAGCATAAATGCTAAAATCCTCACCAAAATATAAGCAAATTTAATTCAACAAAACATTAAAAGAGCATATACCATGATCAAGTCGGTGCATAGAACATTCAACATCTGCAAATAAAGGGGATAAACCACACTAACAAAATGAATTAAAATCATATGATCACTTCAGTAGATACAGAAATAGCTTTCGACCAAATTCAACATCCATTTATGATAAAAACTATCCAAAAATTGAGTATAGAAGGAAAATACTGTAACATAATAAAAGGTCAAATAAGACAAGCCCACAGCTATCTTACTCAACAGTGAAAAGCTTAAAGCTTTTTCTTTAAGACCACAAACAAGGTAAGAATGCCCATCTCCCCACTTGTATTCAACATGGTATTAGAAGTCCTAACCAGAGAAGTTAGCCAAGAAATAAAATGCATCCAAATCAGAAAGGAAGTAAAACTCTATTTGCAGATGACATGATATTATATATGTATAAAAAATACACTAATAACTATTAGAACTAAGAAATGAATTTAGTGAAGTTGCAGGATATAAAAATATGTAAAATCTGTTGGGTGTCTATTCACTAATAATGACCTGTCTGAAAAATTAAGAAAACAATCCCATTTACAATGGCATCAGAAAGAATGTACTTATGAATAAAACAAACCTAGAAATAAATTTAACCAAGGAAGTAAAATATTTGTACACTGACAACTTTAAGATATTAATGAGAGGAAATGAGAACAAAAATAAAGATACTTTGAGATCATAAACTGGAAGTATTCATATTGTTAAAATATTCTTACTACCCAGGGCAATCTACAGATTTAATGCGATCCCTATCAAAATCCCAATGGCATTTTTTCACAGGAATAGTTTAACAATCTAATATTTATATGAAAGCACAAAAGACCTTGAATAGCCACTGTAATCTTTTTCTTTTAAGATTTTTTTTTAAATTTATTCGACAGACAGAGGTCACAAGTAGTCAGAGATGCAGACAGAGAGAGGGGAGGAGGAAGCAAGTTCCCCGTGGAGCAGAGAACCTGATGTGGGGCTCGATCCCAGGACCCTGGGATCGTGACCTGAGCCGAAGGCAGAGGCTTAACCACTGAACCACCCAGGTTCCCCGACAGTGTAATCTTAAGAACACAGTTGGAGGTACTGTGCTCCCTGATTTCAAGGTATATTACAAAGCTATAGTAATCAAAACTCTATGGTATTGGCATAAAAACAGATGCAGAGATCAACAGAACAGAATAGCTCAGAAACAAACTGAGATGC
>RCUC01157103.1:0-59029 GCA_003697995.1 Taxidea taxus jeffersonii | reverse complement strand
CTCTTTGCAGATGATATGATACTATATGTGGAAAACCCAAAAGGCTCCACTCCAAAACTGCTAGAGCTTGTACAGGAATTCAGTAAAGTGTCAGGATATAAAATCAATGCACAGAAATCAGTTGCATTTCTTTACACCAACAACAAGACAGAAGAAAGAGAAATTAAGGAGTCAATCCCATTTACAATTACACCCAAAACCATAAGATACCTAGGAATAAACCTAACCAAAGAGGCAAAGAATCTATACTCAGAGAACTATAAAGTACTCATGAAAGAAATTGAGGAAGACACAAAGAAATGGAAAAATGTTCCATGCTCATGGATTGGAAGAATAAATATTGTGAAAATGTCTATGCTACCTAAAGCTATCTACACATTTAATGCAATGCCTATCAAAATCCCATCCAATTTTTTCAAAGAAATGGAACAAATAATCCTAAAATTTATATGGAACCAGAAAAGACCTCAAATAGCCAAAGGAATATTGAAAAAGAAAGCCAAAGTTGGTGGCATCACAATTCCAGACTTCAAGCTCTATTACAAAGCTGTCATCATCAAGACAGTATGGTACTGGCACAAAAACAGACACATAGATCAATGGAACAGAATAGAGAGCCCAGAAATATACCCTCAACTCTATGGTCAACTAATCTTCGACAAAGGAGGAAAGAATATCCAATGGAAAAAAGACAGCCTCTTCAACAAATGGTGTTGGGAAAACTGGACAGCAACATGCAGAAAAATGAAATTGGACCATTTCCTTACACCACACATGAAAATAGACTCAAAATGGATGAAGGACTTCAACGTGAGAAAGGAATCCATCAAAATCCTTGAGGAGAACACAGGCAGCAACCTCTTCGACCTCAGCCGCAGCGACTTCTTCCTAGGAACAACGCCAAAGGCAAGGGAAGCAAGGGAAAAAATGAACTATTGGGACTTCATCAAGATCAAAAGCTTTCACACAGCAAAGGAAACAGTCAACAAAACCAAAAGACATCTGACAGAATGGGAGAAGATATTTGCAAACGACATACTAGATAAAGGGCTAGTATCCAAAATCTATAAAGAGTTTAGCAAACTCAACACCCAAAGAACAAATAATCCAATCAAGAAATGGGCAGAGGACATGAACAGACATTTCTGTAAAGAAGACATCCAGATGGCCAACAGACACATGAAAAAGTGCTCCACATCACTGGGCATCAGGGAAATACAAATCAAAACCACAATGAGATACCACCTCATACCAGTCAGAATGGCTAAAATGAACAAGTCAGGAAATGACAGATGCTGGTGAAGATGTGGAGAAAGGGGAACCCTCCTACACTGTTGGTGGGAATGCAAGCTGGTGCAACCACTCTGGAAAACAGCATGGAGGTTCCTCAAAAAATTGAAATAGAGCTACCTTATGACCCAGCAATTGCACTACTGGGTATTTACCCTAAAGATACAAACGTAGTGATCCAAAGGGGCACGTGTACCTGAATGTTTATAGCAGCAATGTCCACAGTAGCCAAGTTATGGAAAGAACCTAGATGTCCATCAGCAGATGAATGGATAAAGAAGAAGTGGTCTATATATACAATGGAATACTATGCAGCCATCAAAAGAAATGAAATCTTACCATTTGCGACGACATGGATGGAACTAGAGGGTATTATGCTTAGCGAAATAAGTCAACCGGAGAAAGACAACTATCATATGATCTCCCTGATATGAGGAAGTGGAGATGCAATGGGGGTGGGGCTAAGGGGGTAGGAAAAGAAAAAATGAAACAAGATGGGATCGGGAGGGAGACAAACCAAAAGAGACTCTTAATGTCATAAAACAAACTGAGGGGGGTTGGGAGAGGGTGGTGGGGTTACATTATATGTTTAAATAAGAATAAAATTTAAAAAATAAATTTTAAAAAAAAGAGCAATTGACCTATTGGATATTTACTCCAAAGATACAGATGTAGTGAAAAGAAGGGGCACCTGCACCCCAATGTTCATAACAGCAATGTCCATAACAGCCAAACTGTGGAGGAAGCCTAGATGTCCTTCAACAGATGAATGGATAAAGATGTGATTTATATATACAATGGAATATTACTCAGCCATCAGAAAGAATGAATATCTACCATTTACCACAACATGGATGGAACTGGAGGGTACTATGCTAAGTGAAATAAGTCAGTCAGAGAAAGAAAATTATTAGTGAAATAAGTCAGAGAAAGAAAATTATCATATAGTTTCATCCATATGTGGACTTTAAGAAATAATGCAGAGGATCATAGGGGAAGGGAGGGAAAACTGAATGGGAAGAAATCAGAAAGGGAGACACACCATGACAGACTCTTGATTCTGGGAAACAAACCGACGGTTGAGGAACGGGAGGTGGGTGGGGGGATGGGCATTAGGGAGGGCACATGATGTGATGAACACTGGGCATTATACACAACTAATGAATCACTGAACACCACATCAAAAGCTAAAAAAAAAAAAAAGGAAATAAAAGAAAAGAAATTTGGAAATAGACAGAAAGGGAGGACCACATAAGGACACAGGAAGATGGAGGCCAAGGATAAAGGCCTCAGTAAAAAACAATCCTGCCAAAATCTTGAACTTGTACTTCCAGATTCTAGGTCTGTGATAAAATAAAATTCTGTTGTTTAAGCCATACAGAAACAAACAAACAAATATATAAATGCCTGTCATTTGAAGCAATAAAGTTTTCCATATTCTAGAATGGAGATTTCTTTTGAAACTTGCTGTTAGTTTGTTCTAAGCCAGTTCTCTGGAAATATGGATTATTTATCCAAGCAAGTTTTCTAGAAGAAAACACTATAGGACTCATTAATCTGAATGAAGATGTTTCAGGGCCACTGGTTGATACATGAGTCAGCATAAATGATGTATTTAGAAAGTTTTGTGGGGAGGGATTTATTTATTTATTTATTTATTTATTTATTTATTTATTTTTAAGGAGAGGGTGGGCTTGGAAGGAAATAATCTGTTTTTCTTTGAAAATGAGAAATTAATAGGAAAAAACTGTTTTGTCATATAAATTTAGATGATACTCTGTTTGAGCAGATGCTAGATCTTGAGACAGTAGAAGTAGTATTTTTATTAGGTTTTAAGAATTATTTGCAAGAGATGGAGTACAAAGCAGAGAAGCATCATTTACTGACACTGCCAAAGATGTCACTAAGTAATAACCATAATTAACATTTTCATAGCAATTTAGAACTTACAAAGGCATCTTTTTTAATCAAATATTATTTTATTGGATAATGTGAATTAGGAATTATATCCACTTCTATGTATCCCAATCTATCAGTCGTGAGAAAGATTCAGTGAGAGGTGGATGTTGTTCTGCCATCCAGAGCTTCTGATTCTGGTGCCTTCTTGCCTGCCACTGAATATGGCTGTTGCCCCCATATATTCAAACAAACTGAGAGAGGTTTGTTTGGCCCTCAACTTTTGAAGGTCCCCCAATGTGTCCTGGCATTTTCACATCCTACCAGTTTGTTCAATGACCTTTTTGATAGGCTCTGTTGTTTCATCAAGCAATGATCCCTTGGTGTGTGTCAAATATGTGTTGAGGGGCAGTGAGGAGAAGATACAGTGGTTCTATTTTTTCAGAAATTCCCCCTTTTTTCTCCAGCCTATTATGGAGGGGTCTGAAAATGCAGCTCTGGGAAAGACTACTTCATCTCTCAGTTTCCAAAAGTACCAAAGAGATGTGCAAAAATGAAAAAAAAATTAAAGTCCTGGGTTTGAGTAAATTTAAGCAAATACATATTTCTTCATTTTTACCTCTTTTTAGAGAATGTTTTCATCAAATATAATAGTATCTGTGAGAGTACATTATAAACTTTAAGGCATTTATAGTGGCCACCACCAATGTTACCACCCTGCCCCAAATGCCTCACTAGATACTACAAAGATAACTAAACAAGTGTCCTCTTGCCAGCCAGCTCCAGTCAATCAGGAGTGGCTTCCTGGGGCTGTGTGCTGAGAAAGACTCTGAGTCTGCACACTAGCACTGAGGGAAAATACAGTAACATCTAATACGTCTTATGTGAGGACATGAGGAGTGGAGAATGATCACATAGGTGTCAGATACTGGCCATCCCAGGGATAGAGAGATGCTGAAATGTGATAGATCTTTGGGCCATTACTGACACGTTAGCTCTTACCACAAACTAAGAGACCAGCCTCACTATCTATCTTTGTAGTATATACTGACCCAGAATATAACCACAAGTAAAAAATAAATAAAATTTTGGTGAGCTAGAATAAACAACCTGGAAATTTTTTTTAAACGAGCTTTATCTCACAATCCAGAGTCTTCTTCCAACAATTTTTCCTTAAATTTTCAAAGTTAAGATTTTCACATAATTTGAGTCAGAATGAAATGAAGGGATTGTTTTGCTTGGATAGCTTCTCACCATCCTTAATCTTCTATTCCCAAAATTAAACTCTAATAAATCTTGTTCAAAATACTCATTTTTCAAAATCCCAAGACTAAAGGAATCAAAATAGCATTAAAAATGCTTATACTTCCTAACCCTCTTTTCTCAGACTAGAGATAGGGCTGCCAAAAGAATGATCAGCAAGAAGGAAGGTCCAGCGAAATTATGGGTACAATACAAGACCTACCCCCAAACCTTCAAATTCACCACTCTTATTAAAAACACCTTTAAGGGACACCTGGGTGGCTCAGTTGGTTGAGCAGCTGCCTTCGGCTCAGGTCACGATCCCAGCGTCCTGGGATCAAGTCCCACATCGGGCTCCTTGCTAGGCAGGGAGCCTGCTTCTCCCTCGGCCTCTGCCTGCCACTCTGTCTGCCTGTGCTCTCTCTCTCTCTCTAACAAATAAATAAATAAAATCTTTTAAATAAAAAACACATTTAATAGGGGAAAATAAGAGAGCAATAGAGGAATACCAACTTCACCCCAGAGTTACGGCCTGCCTCTTAAAAAAATAATTCAAGAGATTAATTCACTACTGAGGTGAAACACTTGATTTTTTTTTTTTCTCCCTCTTTTTCTCCCTTACTATCCTTTGCTATCCAAAAGAACTCTCAGAAGGTTTATGTATAGTTGTCAGATTTGGAGCTGTACTCTTACAGTATGAAATTAAATTGCAAAACAGCCTCAGCACCCCCCATCACCACTGCAAATGCTTGAAATTTTATTCTTACAAAAGGATATTCCTTTTAAATATGTTTTCCTTCAGTGTGACTTGTTGCAAGAAATTTCCTTTTTTTTTTTTTAAAGGAATTTCTTTAGTGAGAAAAGTCACCTAACTGTCCTTTCCCTGCCCTTGGAAATGTCTTTGCTAATAGAGATGCTTGAAATGACCTTGGTGCCAAGCTGTACCTGCTGGCCAATGAAAATTACCTTGGACCTAGATCTCAGAAAAGGAAGATGCATTGAGCTTGAATTAATTTCCAAGGTAACAATACACATTCCAGAGATGAGCAAATGTGTTTATGGAAGATCTAAAGGAGCCACTCAATTCAGCCCAAGTTCAAAGATATGTTCATCTTACATTATCAAGCTCTGGCTTTTCCTTTGAAAATATGAACCAAAATTCAATTCCTGTGCAAATTAATTATAAACATTTATGACTACCAAAATTTCTCAACCAACCACATTTTGAAGTATGAAGTGAAGTAGAAATAGGAATCTTCACAAATACTGACGTGATCAGGCTACTTATTTTTAAACTCCAGATTGAGAATGTTTCTACCTTGCTGAAGAGAGCTATTGATTGAATCAAACTTTTTATACAAATGTATAGAAGTTGCAAATATATTTCCGCAAGGAATTTACAATGGAGACGGAAAGATGAGTCTGTCACACATGAGACAATTAGGGAATAATATGAGTCACTATAATTAAGTATACTCAGAAGATAACTTTATAGGGAATGAGAAGAGTGGAAGAAAAAATATCAAAGTCTTCGGGGAACTCGGAGAAATATAGAAACATTATTATGATTTAAATAAGTAGAAAGGCAAGGAAAAGGGGAGATGAGAGGCCATTTGCTGAGGTTACTACCCAAAGCTATAATCTTTTTAAGTTGAATTTTATTGATTCTAAGACAATAAAAAGACCTTAAATTCCTAAGATCATATTTTACATTTTAATATCTCAGAAACTAGGATGCAAATTCCAATCAATGACATGTCAGAGTCTAACTGGCATTGATTTTCTATCATAATGGTACAATTATGGTCCTCGGTGGTTTGTCCCTTAGTTGATAATATCTTCTATCCAAAGATACAGAGAATGTATAAACACATCTTATAACCTAAATCACGGAAGCAGTGAAGATTGAACTGATCTTTTGAATAACACTGTAAGGCTACATGATCCTGGTTTGTGATTTCTTTTTCTTTTCTTTTTTTTTTAAGATTTTATTTATTTATTTGACAGAGATTACAAGTAGACAGAGAGGCAGGCAGAGAGAGGAAGGGAAGCAGGCTCTCTACTGAGCAGAGAACCTGATGCGGGACTCGATCCCAGGACCCTGAGACCATGACCTGAGCCGAAGGCAGAGGCTTTAACCCATTGAGCCACCCAGGCGCCCCTGTGATTTTTCTTTTATTCCACTACATTCAAACCTGATATCAGTGCCTGTAACAAGGATGAATGTGTTAGTTATCAGCTTACTGCCTCTCAATTCCAAACCCACCCTTCATTGCCTGCTTATGATACTGAAACATTTCTCCCTTGCCAGTTGGCACAATACTGATTTTTTCAATAGTGGAAATATGGGATAGCCTGGAAGAGAAGGTTTTTTTTCTTGGTTCTGGTGTGTTAACTGTTTCTGCTCCTGTTGCACCAGGCTGGTAGTCTGGATGCCCAGTGAATTTAATTAGGAGTGGTCCTAATTATTCTCCCACAAGCAGCTACCTGCAGAACTGTTTAAAGGTCCCCCAGCTGGCTCTCTGAAAGTGAACTCTATGGGATGCCCCACTGGTTGCATAGTCTCTTCCTGGTGACAGAATTGTGATGACGGCTTCCCAGTAAATTCAATACCATCCTCCTCCCCTGGGACGCTTCCTGGTGAGTATCATTGACATCTCAGCAGATAGTTTTCTTCTTTGGGATTAAAATGGATCCCATACATCAATAGGGAAAACTTGCTCGACTTCTCAATCAGCTTTCTCAGTTAAAGCCCACCAGTGAGAACAAAGTTAAGTGTGTGTTTGGGTTGGGGTTGGGGTTGTAAGACTAAGGAGTAGAATGAGTTGACTAGGAAAAGGAAGATGTTAATGAAGGGATATATATGCACGATTGTCAAGGTGATTGTAATGATCTTAGAACACCTAGAGAGCCCTTTTCTCACAACCTCTGTGCTCAGAGATGAACCTCATTATCAGAGCAATCATTGTCTTCCAAGCCTGATCCTACACAAAAGCCTTCCTCATGAATTCAGCTACAACATAAAAGATCCTTCCACCACTGGCAAGTTTTTTCAGCACGCCAAGAAGCATTCAGATGTTTCCCTCCACCAAAAAATCAGGTATTTAATATTGGAGACATAAAACAGTTGCCTGACAGTTGATTTAATGTTTCTTTTTTTTTATCCAGATGTTTTAGTATCTCATACACACTTTCTAACTACTTTGATGCAATATTTCTTTGTACAGCTTGGCATTTTGAAGGTTGTATTGTCTTAACATTGAAAAGCACAATAAATACAAGAGCAAGAAGAGAAATGATTTTCATTTCCAACTGAAAAACATAATGAGCAGATTCATGGCTTTAAAGAGAAAGAGAGGATTAGCACAGGTAAATTACTATCCAGACTTCATTTTTAAAAAATCATTTTCCTCCACACTGAGACTTTAACTTTCCCTTGTATTCGCAGACTAGAATGTAAGGTAGCTAAACTTCAGCTGCATGACATTACAAGGCACTCTAAAGTATTAGGTTACTTTCATAAAACAGCTCCATCCTTATTTATCACTTTAAAAATAGTATATAAATTAGGTCTAATTGGATTCAATTTGATAGTATTTCATTGAGATTTTTGCACCCATGCTCTTCAGAGATTTTAGCTTGTAATTATTCTTTTTAGTGGAATCCTTGTCTGGTTTTGGAATCAAGGTAATGCTGGCCTCGTAGAATGAATCTGAAAGTTTCCCTTCCATTTCTATCTTTTGAATTGTTTGAGAAGAATAGGTATTAACTCTTCTCTAAATATTTGGTAGAATTCTCCCAAGAAGCCATCTGGACCTAAACTTTTTTGGGGGATTGGATTTTTGATTACTGGTTCAATTTCTTTGCTGGTTATCAGTCTTTTCAAATTTTCTATTTCTTCCTGTTTCAGTTTTGGTAGTTGAAGAAGAAGGGGAAGAAATAATGTTGTTTTATCTTTTTAGGGTATAATGTTTACATATACACACACAGGAAATTTGCCTTACTTTCGGCAAAGTCAGGATGACACAAGAAGTGAGCAAAATACTCTTCAGTAAAGAGTATTTGAGAGAAAAATATGCCATTTTCATGCCCTAGGCTTCTTTTGATAGGGAAACAAATAACAATTATAACAAATTGTGTTTACTTAGTACCCACTGCTTGTCACCACCAGGGATCTCTACTGCAGGCTGGTTTGTGTTACAGAAGGGCTGTTTCACTGAATATGGTCTTATGGAAATGTCAGAAGAATGTCCTAAACAGCTACTTCTAATAACTGGGATCATCTCTAGGCCACTCTGAGAATTTTCTTCTCCTGAGAGGGGAAAAGTGGTAGTGGGTTATTTCTCTTTGACGGATTTCAAATTTATGAGTTGAGGACCTTAAAACAAGGAGCTCTTTCAAGGTCCTACCAAAGCTGGAAAGTGGAGATTTATTAGCTAACAGTTATACTGAGAGGAACTAGAAAGGTTTTGGATTTCCAACAGACCTAAATTTCTTTGCCCCAAACACACCCTCTATGCTTTATATTCGGTAGTAAAATATGTGAGCGGTGTGCTGTGAAGACACACAATTTCCTGTCCATCTGTGCTGTGCTACCAATCATCGCCCACAAACTCAGACTGTGTCACCTTCAAAGATAAATAGTGCTTCGTCTGAGAAAGGCTGCCACAAGCCCTAAAGCATGTGGATATTTGAATAAGAAGAGAGTGGTAAAATTTTAATTTAGAAAAGGGGCTAGGGAATCAGTTTTATAGGCTCCATAGGCAGAAAACAGAAGAGAACTCACTGGGATTCCCAAATAATTTTTAACCAGCTGCCCCATTTAATGTAGCGAGCCCTCAGAATTGCTCATGAATCACCTAGCCTTCTTTACTTCCTGCCATTAGTGAGACTATGTGTATTCTGATATTAGGTGTTGTGAATTTCTGCAATTTCCAAAAGGGAATGAGGAGGTTATACTTTTCCAATATGTTGGAGAGGGATGGCCCCAAAGAACTGAAAGTATACTGATATGATTGAGGTTTATGAATTTAT
This sequence comes from Taxidea taxus jeffersonii, assembly GCA_003697995.1. Classification (NCBI taxonomy): domain Eukaryota; kingdom Metazoa; phylum Chordata; class Mammalia; order Carnivora; family Mustelidae; genus Taxidea; species Taxidea taxus. The sequence goes on along the minus strand of RCUC01157103.1, from coordinate 49,567 downwards.
AGTAAAATCAAGCATTAGTGGAGATATCATATTGGGATTATAATGGCACGGGTCTGAATAAAGGCAATTATTAGGGTTTAGGGACAATAGAAGTTGCCTTTGCTAATCTGCAGAGTGTTCTTGTACTTTCTCACAGTCATCACTGCCCTCTCACATCTTCAAGGTCATGAGCCTCTCTTGGATGCAGTTAGGATTAAGACACTTTCATAAAGGATGTATACAAATGTTATAACTAGGGGCACCTGGATAGCTCAGTTGGTTAAGAGTCTGCCTTCTGGTCAGGTCATGATCTTGGAGTGCTGGGATCAAGCCCCACATCTTGTTCCCTATTGAGTGGGAAGTTTTTTTCTCCCTCTTCCTCTGCTCCTCCCCATTGCTGGGTGCTCGCTCGCTCTCTCTCTCTCTCTCTCTCTCATGCCTTCTCTCTCTCAAATAAATAAATAAATAAATATTACATCTTTTTAAAAATGTTATAACTTGTTACAGTGCAACAATCTATAACTGTGGTTGACATGTCAGCTAATATAGATTTTTGCTGTTTGATAAAAGTGCAGCCTCTTCAGATCTGGGCTTTCCTAAGAGGGTCCTTTGTGGATATATCCTTTACTAGTTCATGAATTCTTTCCCAGAATCTTTAGTGACTTCTTCAAGTCACTCCCTAATAAAGTCCAGCTGGACACAGGTGGAGTTTTGAGGCTCTTCTCTGAATCTTCATGGTAAGTGCAGCCCTGGACTGTGGTCAGAGAAGCCCCAAGGTCCACACTAAACACTTCCAGAGGGTCTGGATGAAGAATGGGATCCTGCCAAGGAATGATGGTACAGGTCAGCCCTCAAGTTCCTTTCACAACTTCCTACCAGTTTTTGGGGTGGGGCTGCTGTTTATCTTTCCAGGAAACATGACAAATTACCATATCTCTAGAAACTTGAATTTTTCTCATAAGCTACACAGCCTAATTTTCTATGATTGGAAGAACATTTCTCCTATTAGCAGGGCTATGATACTATCTTAGAAGACAGTGTATTTTCCTTGTTGCAGTAAGGACATTTGGTTTGTGTCTGCTCAAGCTGAAGTCTCATGGTGGCAGGGAAAAAAAAATCTCTGTCTTTTACTAGGTTTTCTTCTTGCTTATTAAGCCTTAACTCCAAGTCCTATTAGCCTATTTGGATTTAGAGTCTCCCTTCTGGAGAGGGTTTCCTCAGTAGCGTCTGTGACATGGGATCTTCCTTCCTAAGACTTCACAACTAAACTGTCTCCCAAGTACTCACTGTGTTATTTCTCAGTTGGAGGCAATCTTTCAAAGATCTCTTTTAAAGATTTAGTGTTATTGTGAAGTTTCAGAGAGTTTTGGAGGTGGTATCTTATCCTCCAGTTAGACAGGATTCTGATTTTCTTAACTTTAAGTAGAAAAACCTAGAAGCAATGCTCAAGCGGCCTCTCCTCAAATGGGGTGAAAGCCTGCCTGGCAGGAGCCAAAATGACAACCATGGCATGTGGTGTTTTCACCTCTGATGTTTCAGTAGTTTAGAAATAAGTTAGGGTTCCCTCAACGACTTTCTGTTGGCAGCCATGGTAAGGTATGGATGACAAGGGACTCATTCCTCCAAGCAGCCTGGTGCTAGGACAGGGGTCAGATAGATCTCTCTGCCCTTGCCTATTCTGAACACGTCAGTGTCTCTGTGGACAGCACTAAGAAGTCCAGTGAGGGCCTCAAACACACCTACCTCTCTCCAACAGCTTTAAATCTACCTCTAGTCTTAGCAGAGATGTAGTTGTGGGAACATTTCTTCTCAGTTTTGGCTGAGTTCCAGGCCTAATTGCTCCACACATTCCAAGATGAGACTCCAGAGTATCCTTATATGGGACTTGACCCTTGTCCCCTCGTCCACTTATGACTCTAAGTTGATTAACGTTGTAAAGGTTGGGAGTGCTGAAGATTAGAGAATTTTAGTTATTTGTACTTTTTCCTAACCTCAAGGCTAATTACAGGGGTTTCAAGAACACCATTTGAAGGGCTACAAGGAGACTCTTGGGGAGCTTTCCTGTATCTTCTTGAGTGGAGTTAGGTTACCGTCTGACTCTTGCCTCAGGAATCTAAAAAACAAAGTGGGCAGCAACTGTGGCACAGAACCTGATATTCAGGACCACACTGCATTCCCACCAATCGTGGGCTCCAGTTGTGTGTTTCCCAGGGACCAAATTTGGTCATGGAGAGCCAGCATGCGAGGAGTCTAAGGTCATCTTGCAGGGACTCTATGAAGAGGACTTCCTGAGATCCAATGGATCCCCCAAAGAGAGTCTGTGAGAAAGGGGGCTACAGAGACCCAGGAGCCTGGGGGGTGGGGGTGGTAAGTGGGGCCAGCAGGAATTCTATCACTGTGGCAGGATGTGGCAGATGAGAGGCCACAGTGATGAGGGCTCTGCAAAACACCCAAAGGTGCCCAGGAGAGAGAGAGTCTTAAAGCCACGGCCAGGCAGGGACACCTGGGTGGCTCAGTTGGTTAAGCGGCTGCCTTCGGCTCAGGTCATGATCCCAGCGTCCTGGGATCGAGTCCCACATTGGGCTCCTTGCTCAGCAGGGAGCCTGCTTCTCCCTCTGCATCTGCCTGCCACTCTGTCTGCCTGTGTTTGCCCCCGCTCTCTCTCTGACAAATAAATAAAATCTTTAAAAAAAAAAAAAGCCACAGCCAGGCAAATGTAAATCCAGAGAATTCTAAGGAGGAAAGACATTTTCTGTACTCTTATCTCTTTACCCTCTTCTCCCCATATTTGCTGTAGAGGGATTTTCAGATATTTCCATTAAGAAGTATTCCAAACTAACTATAGCTTCCAGCTGCCAGCAGGCTTGAGCTAAACCTGGAACCAGGTTTGGAGTTTTAATAGGGCATTGCACAAAAACTCTTCTTAGTCAACAGTGACTCTTCAGGGACCAAAGTAAAGGACAACAATTAGTTATCAAAATGGATGCAGCTAGGTTGTGGAGCTTGCCTGGGTTTTCAAGCAGGGGTATGGGAAGAAGAAGCCCTGCAGATTGAGTCTGAGAGGGTCAGAAGGAAAGAGAATACAGGAGTCTCTGTCATAGGACGAGTCTCATTTGTTCAATGTGTTGATTAGCTAAGGGTGGGAGCTGAGTAAGAATTGTGAATTGTTATTCAGTCACAGCCTCTGTCCTCCCCACACTAACAGATGCTGCTTAACCTCAGCTCCTCCTAAACGCAAAGCCCAGGTTTCTACAGGCACCTTCCTATGTACTTCCTCAACCAAAAGGAAGAACTTTTTGAGGTCAAACATATGAAGGGACAGGAAATAATGTTACTGCTAGTTTGGAGGTGGCCACATTGTTCCTGTCTGTAAGCTTTGCCTCCTTCTTCCATCTCCACCGTCTTATTCTGGTCACTGCCTGTTCTTTCAAGACATGACCTTCCTGGTTCCAGTGAACTGATCCCCATTGCATGCCCAGGCCTCAGACTCTATTGCCAGTGGGCAGCAGATCTCCTGAGAGCTAACCCAGACTCTTAGGAATCACCTTTCTAAAGAAACTGCAAAGAATCTTCTTCCTTTTTGGGTCTAGTCACTGAGACCCTTTGCTCTTCCTCAGAACACGGCTTGCTAGCACTTTTCTGATGATGACTGGCCTTGCTCTTCTGCTTGGAAGCGATGCATCAGACACCTGCTTGAAACTCTTGTCAATAATCTACAGGCCTACCCCAGGTTTTACCACAAGGGCAGTTGCCAGCTTTCTCTTGGGCTAAAATAAATTTATGTAGAAATTAAGTTGAGAGAGTATCCTAGGATTAGTATAAATTCAGCCCAACATTCCATACCATTGTCATTTCTCAGTGATGATGCACCACAAAATAGACCCCAAAGATGATCTTGAGCTTGAAAGTGAGATTTAACTTTTGATGGATTTCATTTGCTAATAATAAAACAGCTCTACTCCTTTTTGAATAGTTAATATGCTCTAGATACCTTGCTACTACTTTGCATATGGTACCTTTCAGATACCTGCAAAAGCAGGGTTTGGTATAGGCTTTTTTTTTTTTTTTTTTTTTACAAATCAGGAGACTGTAAACCCTCAGCAGGCTGATTCCAAACCCATGTGTTCACCTTACCTGTCATCCCATGATTTCACACTTGCCTCTTGGGAGTTGTGCAGTATTGGAGACTTTTTTTTTTTTCCCATTAAAAAATGAGCTAGTTTTTTTTTTTTTTAAGATTTTATTTATTTATTTGACAGACAGAGATCACAAGTAGGCAGAGAGAGAGAGGAGGAAGCAGGCTGTCCGCAGAGCAGAGAGCCCGATGTGGGGCTCGATCCCAGGACCCTGGGATCATGACCTGAGCCGAAGGCAGCGGCTTTAACCCACTGAGCCACCCAGGCACCCCCAAAAATGAGCTAGTTTTATTTAAAAAATGGCTTTCAACCGGGGGTGATTTTTGTCTGCCTGGGGAATTTGGCAATGTGTAGAAATAGTTTTGGTTGTCCTGACTGTGAGGAGGGTGCTGGTGGCATCCAATGAGTAGAGACCAGTGATGCTGTGAACAGCATACGATGCATACAAGAGCCCCTGAAGCAAAGAATTACCTAGTCCCAAGTGCTGGTGGCGCAGAGGTGGTAAAACTCTGGTTTAAAGCAATTTTAAAAAGCAGTTTATATGCCTGGGTGGCTCAGTCAGTTAAGTTTCTGCCTTCAGCTCAGGTCATGATTCCATGGTCCTGGGATCAAGCCCCATATCAGGGAGCCTGCTTCTCCCTCTGCCTCTGCCCCTCTCCCTGCCTGTGCGTGCTCTCTCTGACAAATTAATAAATAAAATCTTTTAAAAAAACAATTTATGTGACTGAATAGAGCAGTTGAATGTGTAATTATAGCTAAATATGTTGCTAGATCAATGAATGCCTGGCATAGGATTTCATAAGAGAAAGTAGAAAATTAATATTTTATGAGACTCCAAGTTCCCAGATATGTTACAGATTTTCAATGTTAGTAAATATGGGACTGCCTGTGCAAGAAAGATTCTCCAGGAGGCCCTCCTCACTGGCAATGATTTTGGTAAGGATGGTCACATTGGGTAGGCTCTGGTTCTTTCTGTCTTATACCGAATGTTGGCGTGTCGAAGAATCTACCACAAGGAGCCCAGCAGCTGACAAAGTAGAATAACCAAACCCTTTACCACCTGAGATGTCATCGGGGGCTCCTGCATTATTTTCCAGAGTCTTTACCTCCTTACCTTTCTTAATATCTTTTAAATTTTCAAACCTCACAGTAGAGTCCTAAAAAGCCAGGTGAGTATCTTATTCCATTTATTTTTATAATAGAAAAGTCATCTGAGTTTGCTCACTGGAACAAATTACCCACTTATTGAATCAGGAAAGTACAATATTACTTACAAACTGTTCTCTGCTGGTCCTTACAGCAGAGGATGGATTGTTCTAGCATAATGTAATGGCATCCAGAATATTACAGCATTAATTCATGTAACCAGACAGTAAGGAAAAAAATAGCAGGCCCTGAACAGCAGTAATGTTCTGCTCCTGGAGCTGATTAGCTATTTAAAATACAAAATAGCAGAGAAACCTAGAGACCAGAATGTAAAAGCAAATACAATCACGATTTAGACAAAGAGCTTGGAAAGGGAGAGTTGGTCACCTATTGGCCAGCTTAGATCTCGACTTTTAAAATAAATTGGAATTGGGAAGAAACACATTTCCTTTTAATGTCACAAAGTGAATCCAAGTGTGATTCTTAATGATATCGCCCAAACTGCAATCATATTGTCGCTGCTGCCCTGAGAAGTATAAATGAAGGCAAACATCTGTGCGTACCCCGTGCATTTGTGTGCAACATGCTCCTGCTGTAAAGATCCCCATAAAACAAAGCAGGCTGAATATTACTCAGCCTTATTTTATAACGCTGCCTGGATTTGAAAACGGATAGAGAGGGTTATTATGTCCTCGTAAATTCAGGCCAATTAGGCAGAGAAACATTCCAAGCATAATGCCACATGTTCCTGTATTCTATCACCTCCTTTAGGTGCTATTCTGTGGGAAGAGGAAACCTCAGAAGAACTTTACACATAACTTGTTTTCCTGGCAAGTAGAGAACACACGTTTGTAGGATTTGGGCTGGGATAAATGTGCTGTTTCCTAGGCGATGGTGTCTGCTTGCTCCGAGGCTAGCTCTGTTTCCAACGGACAGAAAATAATGCAGCCATAGCTGGGGGACATCGTTCCAGAGATTGAATTAAAAGATAAGTGATTTGGTAAGGGACTGATTATTCAAATGTAGAAGATAATACATGTTAGAGGTAGAGTAGATGTGAGTATCCCATAGTTTGGGAATTTTAAGGTCTATCTTTTAAGCTTCAGAAAGTTTAAAACTCATTTTAGGAAGTATCAACTCACAAAGAGTTAATAAACCTTAGTTCATCAACTAGTTAGGAAGAGTGAAACTCAACTTACTGAGCAGCCATTATGCGCCAAGTGTTACCCAAGGTGCTCAGGACAGACTCAAGAGACACACACCTAGATTTCATGGGTACTTCGATTCAACAAGGGTAAACACACACACACACACACACACACACACACACACACACACACGTTGGGGTTAATGTAGCGCATGAACTTAGCCATAATACCTGGCTTGCTAAAATGTAACCTAGAGGCTGCTAGGGGTGAAGGAAGGTTTGGAGAAGGGTGTGGGCATTTGGAATGCCGAGGCCTGCCTGACCACTCTGCAGCTGGATTCCCCAGAAAGTTGCCTCCCCTGCAGGCTTTCTTAGCCCAAACAGCTGTCCTGTGATCTGAGAGATGCACGAATTATCCCTTAGGCTATGTTTAGCAGACTGTGCAGATTAGTATATCTTATCTTTCCTGTAAACAGATCCTCCTAGTTTCTTTTTTTTTTTATTTAAACATATAATGTAACGCCACCACCCTCTCTAGTTTCTGTAAGACCCTTTGTCACACATCACCTGCTTGAGAAACAGTGATAAGGATTTGTGATTATCCTGAAGCACCAATAAAAACGGGAGCAAAGAGCTAAGAGTCCTCCTCTCTGAGCATTGACCACGCCCCCCCTTCTCCTGCATTTCACAGCAAAGTTTGGGGTAATCTTTCATCCCCTGGTACATCAATGGTCATTCCTGGTGCATGGCACACACACGGAACTTAAAAACAAATGCCTTGATGCAAGATGATAAATGCAGCTCATTAAATCCATGAAAGAGGTGAAGATGACAGATTTGTTTAGATAGTGGTTGAGTCCATTACTGACTGACTCAGAGCAGGTGTTGAAGGAGAGGCACCTCTCAAGCGTGGGTACTCACCCCCCAGTACATGGAATTAGACGGATAACGGTGCCATGAACCAACATGCTGGTTGGTGGTGCAGGGAAAGTAGTTTTGAAGTGATGTTGTGGAAGGGTTAAGTTTTTGAGAGATTGAATTTAAGGTTTCTGATATACAGGTGGAAATTCTCAGTAGCCAGGAAGAAATGTGTGTTTGGCTATTAGGAGAGAGTTCTGAGTTGGATTCAACTCAACCCAAACATAGAGTCACAGAACTTTTTGGTTAAGTAAAGCCACCACATTTTGCTGCCTTCTTATGATCACTGAGATGGCTTCCAGTTTCATACCATTTCTCTATAGGACTTTACAAGCATCTTGAAAGGTACCATGCTGAGAGTGTGGAATATATTTTCACTGCTAACTTTAAAAAATGGTTGAAAATCAATTGATGAATGAGTTAATTGTATAATATATTTCAATAAAGCTGTTATGAAAATGATAAGAAAAAAAATCAATTGATGCACTTTTTCTCCCAAGTATTTCCCATAGGAAGGAAGGAAGGGAAGAAGGGGAAGAGGGAAGGAAGGAAGGGAGGGAGAGAGGGAGGAGGTCAGTCAGACAACCTCACAAATTAAATTCATGGAATGAATGAGTGGAAAGCATTGAAAAGATCATGTAATTCAATCTCCTACATTTGCTATTGAGGAAACATAGACTAAAGGAATGAAAATGAGTTAGGGTCATGTGCTCAGCTCCCTCTAACACTCATGCTTTCTTCAGTTCTCTTATTTTTTGTTTGTTTTGCTGTTGTTGTTTTTAAAATATACTGTCAGTAAAAGCAAACAGAATAAAAGAGTGACCCTTCCCTTCAGGAAGAAGAGACTCAGAATGAGAGATAAGGAATGTGGAGGCTTGGCCTAGATCTTGGGGACTATGTATTCAGGGAGGCTGATTTTCTCTGTTTCTATTTTTAGTAAAACTCTTGCATTCTGGCAGCAAGTGTTCAACAAGTCCACTCAGTATTTGTCAAAAATTTAAGGTACTTAACTAATTAAACATTCCTATCTTTTTGCATTTGACATTTTCATCAACTAGAAACTTTCCAGGCTAAATTACTGAGTTTGAAATAAAATTTTATGTGATTAAACATTTAAAAATGAATACTAATGCATTTCAAGTAGAGAGCCAGCCTTAAGGAACAGAGAGCATAACTTCATTTTAAAGTGGACCAATTAACAATTGAGAGCTTCAAGAGCAACTTGCTTATGATGCCTAAGATGGAATAAAAACTTCTAAGTGGCTGAGTTGTCAAACCGAGGAGCCTATGAAATTTACATATGCTGCGAGGATTTCCATTTTTTGTTACCATGTCTTCAAACTCAATTTTCCTATGTTAATAACTTAGATTTGTCCTTGGTCACGTGGAAAACGTTAGTTCTAAAAAGTAAAGTAGTAGACTGGTGGTATTTTCAAGAATAGGACGGCCCCCTCTCTTTCACCTTTTCCCTTTTTTTCACTGAGGTGCCCTTTTTATAATTGACTCTGTGTACATATGATTTACTCTCTTTCTTAAAGATTTCAGAGAAAGAGAGCGAGAGAGGGAGAGAGAGCATGAGTGAGTGCAAGTGGGGGAGGGGCAGAGGGAGAGACTCCCCAAGAAGACTCTCTGTCCACCAATCAAGAAGCAGTCAAGAAGACAAAGCAGAGCCCCACCCACTGAGACCAGAACCCAAGAGTCAGAGGCTCAACCCACTGAGCCACACAGGTGCCCCTGATTTACTCTTTTTAAGTGATCATTTCTTATTCTTAGTGTATGTTCATGGAGATAAGTGATGTCAGGGGAATAATTCTGAGTCTGGTCCTTTCTTAGCTTAGGATAAAATGTTTAGTAAAGGCATTTTTAGCCATAGAGCTCCGCACATAATAGTTGCTCAATGAGTATCCAATGAAGGAGATTTTTGGATGCTGCCTTGGTAAATAAACATGTAGGCAAATGGACTTCTTTTTCAGTTAAAATGTCTAGATGCATTGACATTCTCTGTTAGAATTTGTATAGTGCCTGAAAAAGACATTACGGGTCATTTGTTAGCCCATATGGCAATTTGGTGGGTAAATCAGTCTGTTGCTAAGGAGACAGCTGTGATCGGCTGCATATTTGACTCCAAAGTACTCCATGCATTCTACAAATCTGTGCCTTTGAAAGGCAGGGCAAAACAGTTTTATTGTGTTACATTGGATATGAAATGGTTAGAGCAATAAAACCCTGATTTTTACAGCCAGAAAAATGTTTAATAGTATTAACATATGAAGTAAAAAAATCTGATGTTTCTGTCTACCAGAGGACTGGTTTTTAAGTTTAGATTTTAATCTGGAAGTTACTCTTTGAGCTACAATGAGAGAAGGTTGGAGAATGGATCAATGTAAATCAAGTAATGAATGCAGAGAATTGTAGAGCAGGTGATGTCTGACTGCAGAAAGAATACCAGAATATAATGGAAACATCTTCAGGAAGCCAAGATGTATCAGTATGAAGGCTCACGAAAACCCTAATTGCTACAGTTCAGGCAGAACAGAGGGGTAGGTTGATTAGCCCCCAGAGTTTGACAATCAGAGAACTGAATTGCAGCAGCATGAAAAGTCCAATGGAAGCCCTTCCCCACCAATAGACTTTGCAGTGGATGTTGAAGGCAAGTTCTGTTTTCCTAACAATAAAATAAAAGAGTCTACTTAAAGACAGTTTTGTGCATACACAGTGATGCCTGTAGCATATGGAATTATAACATATGGGGGAAGCTTTAAAAAGGTATGTAGATAAAGAGAAATGTGGGCTGAGCAAAATTCCTGCCCTTGGGCATCCATTTCACCCCTTTGGTAGAGAATTGCACATTACTATACATTATTTTCAGTTTGGTTTATATAAATGTGCTTAATAACTGCATCATAATTTCTAGTTCTCTTTATGCGGCTTTAGTCATTCCCCACCTGCTGGAGACATGCTGTCTCCATAAATTCCCAAGTTAAAGAACCATTGCCAGGATTGCAGTAGACAATGGATTAGAAGTGACCAAAGAGTCACTGATTTGCAAGATACCAGTATAGAAGTGGGTGTCCCAAGTAAGAAGACTTGCTTTTACCTGGGTGTACTACAAAGACATCTCTTAGCATAAAAATAACCCAAAGCATGTATCCACTAATGGTGTTCTAGCAATATTATCTTTATGCAAAAAGGTTACATGTGGTTGACCCGGAAGCTCCTCTCAGGCCTTGAGGATATGGTGATTTCATCCAGTTTGTACCATGACACTCTGACTAGACCAACAGCACAATTCAGAGCTTTGAAAAATCCTTCTAGGAGATTTAGCGTCTTTTAACAATGCTTTTATCATGGTATTTCCTCACTTAATAATCTACAGGTATTTCTCACTTGTACCAGGCCCAAACCAACTGTGAGGTTTTCACAACCCTCCAAAATCTGCTACCATCTTCGCCTTCTGAAGACATTTCTGTTCTCTTCAGATATTCTCTCCTCCGGGAGACCTTACCTGCTGTGCGCGTCTCTGCATGCATTACTTGATGACGTACTCTGATCTTTTCACCAGGGAGCCCCTCTTGCTTACCTCTGCCCTACAAATGATGGTCTTCCACATCTTAAGCTACTACTGTACCCACAGCTCTCCCCCATTCTAAGCGTCCACAGTATGAGTTTTTAATACCGCGTGGTTTACATATGAGTATGTACTGCCTTTCCTGGTTTTCTAATTTAATTTTGTTATTCTCATATTTCCAAATGGAATTGTATTTCTTGAAGGCAGAGGCTTATCAGGGAGTTCCATGGCACCCAGGTCAGTGATGGACAAATGTTAGGCCTTAATTAATTAATTAATTAATTTTGGTTTTAAGCTTTTATTTAAATCCTGGTTAGTTAGTGTATGGTATAATAGTGGTTTCAGGGGTACAATTTTGTGATTCATCTCTTCCATACAAAACCTGTGCTCTTCGCGAAGAAGTGACTTCCTTAATCCCCATCACCCATCTAGCCCATCTCCTGCTCACCTCCCCTTCACCAAGCCTTAACAAACTATTCTAAACCTACCTTTTTTTAGTTCTGTTTAAAAGAATCTCCTTGGGGCGCCTGGGTGGCTCAGTGGGTTAAAGCCTCTGCCTTCGGCTCAGGTCATGGTCTCAGGGTCCTGGGATCGAGCCCCACATCAGGCTCTCTGCTCGTCGGGGAGACTGCTTCTTCCTCTCTCTCTCTCTCTGCCTGCCTCTCTGCCTCCTTGCAATCTCTGTCAAATAAATAAATAAAATCTTAAAAAAAAAAGTAAAAGAATCTCCTTGACTGAATCACTCTTCCACAGAACTGTGATGTGCTGTTGCTCAGTGATCTTGATGCCTTTTCCTTTGCTCACGTTACAGCCACCCCTATTCATCCTTTACAGTACAATGGTAGGTGGGAACGTAGCATATGGATTCATTTTAAAAATTAAGATTAACTTTGCTTTGAGGACTTGTAGCACCTCACAGAATATAATTAGCATTTTCTTCATGTAATCACACAGCTTGATTTGAGATTCAAATCGCAAATTTTTTTCATGTCATCTGCAAGGAGCAGAACTTGTATGATCCGTTGGCATCAACCAATGCTGATTAAACTCATTGGTAGCAATAGTCACAAAGTGTCATCAATAAGGAGCATAGATCAGAGTTTAGGAGGACAAGGAGTCTGTGGGCAGCTAATGGTTTGAGGTACCTATGTAAAGCCAAAATGAAAGAGATTTGGTAATGGCGAGGCATCACACAAATGTAAGCTAGCACTCTATCATTCATATTATTTTAGTAGTCTGATCATCATGGTATTGGGCAGTCAGTAATATTCAAAACACACCCTTTGTTAACTTCTGGAAGTAATATCTCCTATGTTCTATTGTTTTTTATGAACATGATTTGAGACTGGGAAAAATTTACTGTATTTAATTAGTTAATTGGTATTTAAAAATTACCAGCTTTATTTCCCTACACTGCCATAATGAGTGTAATTTTTTTTAATTGTAGGCGTACTTAACATGAGATTTACCCTCTTGACAAACTTTTAAGTGCACAATACAGTATTGTTAACTATAGGCATGATGTTATACAGCAGATCTCTAGAATTTATTCATCTTTCACAACAGAAACTTTATATCCTTCCAGCAGCAACTCCCATATCCCACTCCCTCCTAAAGTATAATTTTTATTAATGCTCCAAAAGGCTTACATTGTACTAGAATATCAATTTTATTTGTTGTCTTTTTCTACTCATTCACTGGCTAAATTATTCACTGGCTTAACATTTCATTAATCTAAAATTTAAGACTATAATCTCATCACATTATTTAAGAAAATCCCTCTCCAAATTCTGACTCATTCATATCCTCATCCCTTCTTTTTTTTTTTTAAAGATTTTATTTATTTGACAGAGAGAGAGATCACAAGCAGACAGAGAGGCAGGCAGAGAGAGGGGGAAGCAGGCTCCCTGTTGAGCAGAGAGCCCAATGTGGGGCTCGATCCCAGGACTCTGAGATCATGACCTGAGTTGAAGGCAGAGGCTTAACCCACTGAGCCACCCGGGCGCCCCCCCCTTCTTTTTTTTTAATGATGGCAATCTGCACTTTATAAAAGAGTTATGTGGATCCGTATTCACTGTTCCTATGGGCAGAAACCCAAAACCCCTGTTAAGCTTTCTTGCTTCAGAGGTTTTCAGTTCAAATACTTAAAAATTTCTTTTTGCTCTCTCTAGCCTGAATACTTTCACTCTTAGAGTCCTTTTAATTTCTTTTTTGGATATTGTTTTGGATACAGTGTATATTATACTCAAAAAATATTATGTGCATGGGGCCTCTAATATTTCTATTTGTACTACTTCTCAAAGGCATTTGCCCCTTAAGGATGGGAGAAAGGCAACATTCCAGACTGATCTACGCTCATTGCAGTCTGAATGAACCATCATTTTGTGACTGTGACTTAGCTTAAATGTTCCATATGATTGTCCACTTTGTATCTTTGATGTATTCCATATCCTTTCTTATCTGACCTTGACTGTATTGATTTCAGACATTTCTCCAATGTACCAACATGGTATTATATTATAAACCAGTTCTTTTGTAGCTTTTTGAAATCTTTCCCAACCATGAAATGCCTGCATAATTTAATGGTTGTTTTAAAGCAGTCTTTAGAGAAAACTGACCCCCCCCAGCAGGTTCTAGGGTAGTGACTTCTCTTCTAGTGTAACACCATATGAGTCACAATTGTACTTTCATTTCTGATATTTTTTTTAATTTTTTTTAAAGATTTTATTTATTTATTTGACAGACAGAGATCATAGCTAGGCAGAGAGCTAGGCAGAGAGGCAGGCAGAGAGAGAGGAAGGGAAGCAGGCTCCTTGCTGAGCAGAGAGCCCGATGTGGGGCTCGATCCCAGGACCCTGGGATCATGACCTGAGCCGAAGGCAGAGGCTTTAACCCACTGAGCCACCCAGGCGCCCCATTTCTGATATTTTTTTTTTAAGATTTTATTTATTTATTTGTCAGAGAGAGAGCAGGAGCGAGCACAGGCAGACAGAGAGGCAGGCAGAGGCAGAGGGAGAAGCAGGCTCCCTGCCGAGCAAGGAGCCCGATGTGGGACTCGATCCCAGGACGCTGGGATCATGACCTGAGCCGAAGGCAGCCGCTTAACCAACTGAGCCACCCAGGCGTCCCCATTTCTGATATTTTAATTAGGAGTTCAGTTTAGCACTGTTTGAGAGGGCTACATACAAGTTTGTTCTTATACGTCATTTAAAAAAATGACTTGGAATAATGAACTGGCCAGGTTGCGGGGAGGTGGCAAGATTTCTTCTAACATTTAGTTAACATGTCTGGTGGGGAAACAATTGCCTATTGGTATAATTTTAGAATTCCAGGAAGACTCTTTGATCTAAAATATGTCCATTCAGGAGCTAACTGATGCTGAAAATTCTATTACTACAGATTTAGGCTTTATTTATGGCTCAAGTGTTTGGTTACTATTAAAATGCTAATCACTTTGGAAGTGTTCAAGCCTTTTCAGCCACTTGCACTTAAAGGTCAACTAAGGTGGCAGGATCTTACTCTAAAGAAGTTTTTGATAGAAGGCAAGATCATGAAGGTACATGGTATTTGGCAAAGGAGATGAGGAGCAAGTAGGACAAACAAGAAAGGAGTGTGGGGTGGGACCCTGAAGATAAACATCATATGTGTTTTATTCGTGGTAGAATGATATTTTAATAGTAAACTCCATGGTTTTCCTACTCTTTGTGTTATCTGTACTCTGATCATGTAGCAGGGAGAGCCACTATCCTCAGCAGAATGCTATTACAGAAAATGCAAGGTATGAGAAGCAAGAAAATGATCAACTCTAATATTTTAAAGCTGAGGAAATGGTCTTGAGTGCCAGGGCATCTGATTTTTACAGGTTGGGTATTTTAGGAGAACTTTGTAATTTTTTTTTTAAAGATTTTATTTATTTATTTATTTGTCAGATAGAGAGAGAGCCCAGGAGCGAGCACAGGCAGACAGAGAGGCAGGCAGAGGCAGAGGGAGAAGCAGGCTCCCTGCTGAGCAAGGAGCCCGATGCGGGACTCGATCCCAGGACACTGGGATCATGACCCGAGCTGAAGGCAGCCGCTCAACCAACTGAGCCACCCAGGCATCCCAGAACTTTGTAATTTTTTAAAAAGCATTTATTTATTTTATTTTAGAAAGAGAAAGAGCATGAGTGGGAGGGGCAGAGGGGGAGAAAGAGAGAGAATTTCAAGTCGACTCTGTACTGGGTGCAGAGCCTGACACAGTACTTGATCTCAAGACCCTGAGATCACAACCTGGGCTGAAGCCAAGAGTTGGGTGCTTAACCCAACTGAGCCACCCAGACACCCTGAGGATCAAAATGAAAGCCCCAGAGGAATCAATTCAGAAAATGTGTGATATGTGTGTAGTACCAGCATTGGGGAGAAATCATACTGATGAAAGTAATACTTCTCCTCACCCTTGACTTGGTAAAGCCTCTGAGAGATGGGGAAAGGAGGAAGCATAGTGGTGAGAACAATAGGCCTTATAGGGTGCGTATCCTTGGTGTAAGGAACCTGAGTCTACCAGTTAGCCAAGTCTTTGGGGAAGAGCATGAGAAGACTCTTTAGATATACTGTGGAAATCTAAGAATAATAGAGAGTCTACATCACAGTGTTGGCAAGATTGATAATGTAGTACAGGTCTAAATGGAATTTTATATGTGAATACCCTTATGAATATATGTACAAAGTGGTGTGCATGTGTGTGTGTGTGTGCGCGCGCACACGCGTGTGTAAGTAAGTAAGATGAATTTCTGGATTTTGACTCATTTCTCCAGTCACCTCCAGATGGGGAAGATTAGCCTACATTTTGCTGCTTTAGTTCTTCCAAAACACATTGAACACAATAAAACCAGAGTTAGAGCCTCTGCTTTTGTCCTTGGCTCTGGGCTGAAAATGGTCCCCACAAGAATGGATAAAATAACCATCCTGAGTTTATCTTGAGAATACCTGAATGATACCTTCTTGTTCAATACACGCAGGCCTTTTGCTTCAACTCATATGTCTTTTTTTGAGTTCTTCTATCTTTGGATTCAAGAAATAAAGGGAAATAAAGAGAATAAGGATATGAAAGGGCCAGAGATGATATCCTGACACAAGTTCCATTTACAAAAAAATTCATCCAATAAATGAAAAAAAAATCTATCAGACAGATGCAAGGCAGTTCATGACTAAGTCAACTATCCATTTGAAGGAGGATAATGTGAGTAAAATAGAATTTTGTTTGATTGATTGATGATTGATTGATTGCTCTAAACAAAAAAGTTGCTCTAATACACCCATCTACTTGTACGTTTATGGAAATAGCTGGACTCAGGTAGAAGGGTTCCAGCCCAAGTCCTGAGCTGTTCTAGGCAAGGATGGGTGGCAGTTGAAAGGAATTATGCTTACTTGTGCTATCAAAGTCTCTCCAGGCTGTTCTTACATGCGGTTGGAGATCCCATGGCCATGATGGGCCACAGACCTTGGAAGTATGCTGAATAGTTTTATTTTTAGGATTAAAGAGCATTTTCTGTCAGGGTGAGGTTTAGAATTTTAAGGAACTTTTTAAAAAAATCATTCACCACAATCAAGTGGGATGTATTCCTGGGCTGCTGTGGTGGTTCACTATTTGCAAATCAATCAATGTGACACACCACATTAATAAAAGAAATGATAAGAACTATATGATCCTCTCATTAGATGCAAAAAAAAGCATTTGACATAAAACAGTATCCATTCTTGATAAAAACCCTTAACAAAGTAGAGATAGAGAAACAGACCTCAACATCATATGAAAGACCCACACCTAATACTATCCTCAATGGAGAAAAACTGAGAGCTTTTCCTCCAAGGTCAGGAATAAGATATGGATGTCCATATTTATGGATTGGAAGAACAAAATATTGAAATATTGATAAAATGTCTATACTACCCAAAGCAATCTACATATTTAATCCAATCCTTATCAAAATACCACCAGCATTTCTCAACAGAGCTAGAACAAACAATCCTAAAATTTGTATGGAACTAGAAAAGACCCTGAATAGCCAAAACAATCTTGAAGGAAAAAAAAAAAAAAAAAGCCAAAGCTGAAAACATCACAATTCCAGACTTCAAACTACATTACAAAGCTGTAGTCGTCAAGACAATATGGTACTAGCACAAAAACAGACACATAGATCCATGGAACAGAATAGAAAACCCAGGGGTGCCTGGGTGGCTCAGTGGGTTAAGCCTCTGCCTTCAGTTCAGGTCATGGTCTCAGGGTCCTGGGATTGAGCCCCGCATCAGGCTCTCTGCTCGGTGGGGAGCCTGCTTCCCCCTCTCTCTCTGCCTGCCTCTCTGCCTACTTGTGATCTTTCTCTCTCTGTCAAATAAATAAATAAAATCTTTAAAAAAAAAAAAATAGAAAACCCAGAAATGGGCCCACAATTATATGTTCAACTAACCTTTTGAAAAATCAGGAAAGAATGGCCAATGGAAAAAAGAGTGTCTTCAACAAATGGTTTTGGGAAAATTAGACAGCCACATGCAGAAGAAGGAAACTGGACCACTAAGTCATACAGAAAAATAGACTCAAAATGGATGAAAGACCTAAATGTGAGACAGGAAACTCTTAAGAGGAGAACACAGGCAACAACCTCTTTGACTTCAGCTGTAACAACTTCCTAGTAGACATGTCTCTGGAGGCAAGAAAAACAAAAGCAAAAATGAACTATTGGGGCTTCAT
The DNA here is from genome assembly GCA_003697995.1 of Taxidea taxus jeffersonii. NCBI lineage: Eukaryota > Metazoa > Chordata > Mammalia > Carnivora > Mustelidae > Taxidea > Taxidea taxus. The sequence continues at coordinate 31,947 of RCUC01157103.1, read as the reverse complement.
CAAGATAAAATCTTCTGTACAGCAAAGGAAACAATCAACTAAGAGGCAACCTTTGAAATGTGAGAAGATTTTTGCAAATGACATATCTGATAAAGGATTAGTAACCAAAATTTATAAAGAATTTATCAAACTCAACCCCCCAAAACAAATAATTTAGTTAAGAAATGGACAGAAGGTATGAACAGACATTTTTTTTCCAAAGAAGACATAGAGATGGCTAAAAGACACATGAAAAGATGCTCAACATCACCCATCATCAAGGAAATACAAATCAAAACCATAATAAGACACCATCTCACACTTGTCAGAATTGATAAAATCAACAATATGGGAAACAACAGATGTCGGTGAAGATGTGGAGAAAGAGGACCCCTCTTACATTGTTGGTGAGAAGGCCACTCTGGAAAATAGTATGGAGGTTCCTCAGAAAGTTAAAAATAGAATTACCCTATGACTCAGTAGTTGCACTTCATGGTATTTGCCCAAAGAAACTAAGGACAATGTTGCTTCTACAGTTTAGAATTTTTGTGATTCTAAATCTTTGTGATGGAGCAAAAATTCAGCTCCAGAATATCTGCCCATTGAAATTCTGATCCATTGACCTATGTGTCCATTTCTGTGCCAGTACATGCTGTTTTGATTACTATAGCTTTGTTGTATATCTTGAAGTCTGGGATTGTGCTACCTCCAGTTTTGTTCTTCTTTCTCAAGACTGCTTTAACTATTTGGGGTCCTTCATGGTTCCATACAAAATTTGGGATTGTTTTAGTTCTGTGAAAAATGTTGTTTGTATTTGGTAAAAACTACATTAAATCTGTAAATTGCTTTGGCTAGTATGGACATTTTAACAGTATTGGTTCTTCCAAACCATAAGTATGGAATATCTTTCCATTTGTTTGTCGTATCTTTAGTTTCTTTCATCAGTCTAGTATAGTTTTCAGAACAGTTCTTTTACCTCTGTGGTTAAGTTTATTCCTAAGTATTTATTTTTGGTACAATTGTAAATGAAATTGTCGTCTTCATTTCTCTGTCTGCTACTTCATTATTAGTGTATAGAAATGCCACAGACTTCTGTATATTCATTTTGTATCCTGAGATTTACTGAATTCATTTATCAGTTCTAGTCATTTTTTGGTGGAGTCTTTTTGAGGTTTTATATATATCTTATCATATCATCTGCAAATAGTGAAAGTTTTACTTTTTCTTTATAAATATGGATGTCTTTTATTTACTTTTCTTACCTGATCACGGTGGCTAAGACTTCCAGTACTATGTCAAATAAATGTAAGAATGGTCATCCTTGTCTTGAGTCAAGAAAGGTTTTAAAGAGGAGATAGTACCATAAAGTAGGCATCAGTGTATTGGATTGAGAAAGAAAAAAGAATTCATTTCAGGAGATGAGGGAGAGAGCTGAGTCTAATCTATCTAGTGTAAGAGTTGCTTACAACAAAATTAAATTGACATTTACAACAAACTCTTAGAACTGCAGAATTGCAGAGGAATCACTAAAATATTACTATCCCAAGACCTTAGAGACTCTGGCTATTTCTCAGTGTCATCAATGTCATTAAATATGATGTAACATGCCTACCTTCTGGGCCTTTCCTTAACTGTTAAATGAATAGATTAAATTGAAGAAAATAAAATATAAAATTTAACTTGTCAAATTACAACATTACTCTTACCTGCATCAAGAGATAAAGACTATTTTTTATCAGTTTATCTTTTAACATAAGTCTCAGTGCTGACAAAATGATCTTATCCCTAAAAAGCCCTGAAGATTGCATTTAGAAAACTCTTAGAAATAAACAAACTTGGTAAAGTTGCAGAACACAAAATCAAAATGAAAAAATCAGTTGCATTTACATATATTAATAATAAACAATCTGAAAAGGAAACAAAAAATTCCGTTTATAGGGCACCAGGGTAGCTCAGTCAGTTAAGTATCTGCCTTTGGCTCAGGTCATGATTCCAGGGTCCAAGGATTGAGTCCTATGTTGAACTCCCTGCTCAATGGGGAGTCTGCTTCTCCCTCTACCCCTACCCCTGCCTCTGCTCTCTCTCTCTCCCTTTCTCTCTCTCTCATGTACACACTCTTTATCTCTAATAAATAAGTAAAATCTTTTTTAAACATTTCATTTACAATAATATTTTTAAAAGACAAAATACTTATGAATAAACAAAAAGGTGGAAGAATTGCAAACTAAAAACTTTAAAACAGTGCTGAAAGAAATTAAAGATATGAAAAAGTGTAAAGACAGCCTATGTTCATAGAATGGAAGATTTAATATTATGATGTCAATACTAATCTAAGTTATCTACCTATTTAAGATAATCAATCCCTACCAAAATCTCAATGGCATTTTTTTTTTGCAAAAATAGAAAAATCCATTCTAAAATTAAAATGGAAATTTAAGAGACCCCCAAATAGTCAAAGCAGTATGAAGTTGGATGACTCATACTTCCTGATTTCAAAACTTATTACAAAGCTACAGAAATCCATTTCTGGTGATATATCCAAAAGAATGGAAAGCAGGTCCCAAAGAGATATTTGTACACCTGTGTTCAGAGCAGCATTATCTGTAACACCCAACAGGTAGACACACCCAGGCATCCATCGATGGATGAAAGGATAAACAAATGTGTTATACACATACAGTGGAATATTATTCTATCTGTAAAAAAGAAGGAAATCCTAATATATGCTACAACATGGAAATGAACTTTGAGGACATCATGCTAAGTGAGATAAATCAGTCACAAAAAGACAAATACCATAGGATTCCATGCACAGGAGGTATCTAAAGTAGTCGAATTCATGGAAACAAAGTGGAATGATAGTTGCCAGGGGAGGAGAAAGGGGGGAAATGAGGAGCTGTTATTTAATGTATATAGAATTTCAGTTTGGGCATATAAAAAAAAATATGAAGCTCATACAACTGTGAATTTACTTAATACTACTGAATGGTACACTTAAAAATGGTTAAGATGTTAAATCTTATGGGTATTATCACAGTTAACTTTTGTCTCAAAAATGCATAGTAGCAGAGATATAGAAAACTTTAAAAGACTAGCCCAAGGGCTTTTTTGTGCCACACTAATTCTCAGTTCCTTTAAAGACTTACCTAACTCCCCATTTGCTCCAAGAGGGCAGACATATCTAATGAATCCCAACCCACAATAATCTTTCCCATTTCAGTATTATATATGGCACCTAAGAATTTTGAATGATGTCCATCCCAAATCCAACCTCTGTATCAAAGTTTTTCCATGTCATCTTCATGCCCTAAGAACACCCCAGTACCAATCTATAAAACTATGAGATTCCAAGGAGATAAGATTAAGGAAGAGGTTTTACTAACCTCACCAAAAAAAATTAAAAATAGGGCACCTGGGTGGCTCAGTTGGTTAAAGCCTCTGCCTTCGGCTCAGGTCATGATCCCAGGGTCCCAGGATCAAGCCCCTCATCGGGCTCTCTGCTGGCAGGGAGCCTGTCTCCCCCTATCTCTGTGCCTGCCTCTCTGCCTACTTGTGATTTCTGTCTGTCAAATAGATAAATAAAATCTTTTAAAAAAATTAAAAACAATAGTAACAAAACACTTGTTATTAAGACATTCCAATTAAATGAATGTCATTTAGGGCGCCTTGGTGGCTCAGTGGGTTAAAGCCTCTGCTTTCAGCTCAGGTCAGGATCACAGGATCCTGGGATCGAGTCCCGCATCGGGCTCTCTGCTCAGCGGGGAGCCTGCTTCCCTTCCTCTCTCTCTCTGCCTGCCTCTCTACCTACTTGTGATCTCCGTCTGTCAAATAAATAAATAAATAGACCTTTAAAAAAAATGAGGAAACATTTAATCATCCAACTATTAACACAACTTCAACTTCCCAACGTTCTATTTTTTGTGACACACCTCAAGCCCCATATTCTCTATAAAACTGCTTATTTCCTTCCTCTCTACAAATTGTGTTGCTATATTTAATGCTGGTATTGTAAGTCCTACAAAATGACATATTCCTTTAGGTTATAGACATTGCCTTAAAAATCACTGTATCTGTACCACACCCTCAAGCATTTCATGAAGTGTCCTACATATAGATACTACCTGATTTATGAAGTCAGTTCCTAGGTTTTCCCCTCACCCACTTGTCATGAGAACTATTTCAACTCTCCCAGATTCCTCTCCAAATTTCACTTGCTTAATGAAGCCATTCCAAAAAGGCAGGGAATAGGACTTCAGGGACATAACAATGAAAATTGAAAGAAGCTGCCGACCATATCACTTTAGTATACTCCACTGGGTACTTTTTATCCTTGCAATTTGTCAGTCTTACCTTGATTGTCAGCTCACGAAGCTCAAATTACATCTCTATATGCATTTCTTCATCTGGAGCTGGATAATTGATATCAGTTATCATATATTTACTTTAACTCACTGTAAAAAATTTCTCATGCCCCTACTTCTCTGGACACCTTGTGCTTATATATTCAGTATTATCTGGTAATACAGGATGTGGGCAGTGTGAGGAACAGGGGGAAAGAGAATCAACTGGATATTTTAGCTTAGTTTTATTAACTCTGCAATTAAGAGCATTTATTGATTTTAGGTCTCAATTTCTCCATTTATTAAAAATAATAATAATAACAAAAGGGATCTCTAAATTCACTTCTTCATTCAAGTTTCCATTAAGCAGAGCCAAAACCATGTTAATTAAATAAAAGTTTATATCTCCCTTATGGTCCAGAGGTAGTCAGTCTAAAGCCAATAGGATGGTCCTGCTGTACCTAACGGATGGCTTCTATCCTGAGTCTAAGGTGTCTTTTCAAGCTGCACCACAACTGCCACCACTGTACCCCAGCCAGATGGAAGGAGAAAGGTCAAAGACAGTCCATATCCATTCCTTTTATGATCATGATATGGAAGTAGCTCTTTGGCTCACAACCCCTTAGCCAGAAATTGATTACATGGCCATGAAAAGGAAGATGGAAAATGTAGTCTTGTACAAGGGTGCCCAGCTAAAATCAGGTGCACTTTCATTAAAGAAAGAATGAATGTTTAATTCAGGACTAACTAAAATGTTAAGTACTAACTAGAATGTTAAGAACTCTGAAGAGCCTGAGATTTTATGTCACTTGCAAGATAGTAAGTTTACCTGGCCCAATCTCGTGGATACTGGTAAAAGACACAGGACTCTGGGCATTACACATGGCTCTACAAATAGTGTGTGCATCAGTTTACCTGATATTTGCATCAATTTACCTTGCCCTCCCGAGTACCACAGGGGCAATGCCGATGGGCCCAGATGGATGCCTACACACAGAGTCAGTTGCATTATAGGAGATGAAGTTGGAACCTGAATCTTATAAGAGCAGTAACATGTCTATCTTCTGCTCCAGAGAGAGGTACATTTTCTGTCTTCCAAGGCTATTCACTATGTAAGCATCCTTAAAAAAATAGTCCAGAACAAAGAAGCTACTGCCTCACTCATAAGATGTACAGAAATACAAGAGACCCATAGTAAATTATCTCACAACATATGACCCTACTCAGAAAGGCACAGGATACTATTAAGAACCATCCTAGGGCATGCATAAATGAGGACTTTTCCAGGGAAATCAGGACATATGCTCATCTTAACATTAGCAGGTACTTAAAAATCTCTGCTACATATTCTAATTTTGTAGTAGGTGCCAGCTGATGGAATAATATATAGGCCACCAGTTTTTTAGGGATCAAGATACATATAAAGATAACTGTGTCCAATGTAGGAATGCCTGGGTGGCTCAGTGGGTTAAGCCTCTGCCTTTTGCTCAGGTCATGATCTCAGGGTCCTGGGATGGAGCCCCTCATCGGGCTCTCCGCTCAGCAGGGAGCCTGCTTCCCCCTTCTCTCTCTGCCTGCCTCTCTGCCTCCTTGTGATCTCTCTCTCTGTGTCAAATAAATAAATAAAATCTTAAAACAAACAAACAAAAAAAGTGTCCAATGTAAACATTTTCCGGTTACCACAATCAGCTCCTTAAAGCAAATGCCTTAGTATTAGATCTTAAATGGATTTCATGTGTTGTAATGTGCATGCTGTGTAATGTCATGTGAGGGCTCTAGACTAGGACCCCAAGCACCTGAGATTTAGGGTCGGATTTTCTAGTAACTTGACTTCTGATTTTGGATGTATCACTCAACATCTTATTCAAATAATGAATTATTAATGCTTTTTCTATGTCAAGTTTCACTTGAACTCAGCCACTGACCATGATCTAGTAACCTGAGGTGCCAAGAGGTCATTGGATAAGCCCCTGGTTCAAGTGTCAGAAGTTCCATGAATGCCTCAAGCATTTTTTTTTAACTTTATTTAAGCTTCATATAATGTAACCCCACCACCCTCTCCCAACCCCTCTTCCCCCCACCCCCCTCAGTTTGTTTTATGACATTAAGAGTCTCTTTTGGTTTGTCTCCCTCCCGATCCCATCTTCTTTCACTTTTACTTTTCCTACCACCTTAACTCCCACCCCCGTTGCATCTCCACTTCCTCATATCAGGGAGATCATGTGGTAGTTGTCTTTCTCCAGTTGACTTATTTCGCTAAGCATAATACGCTCTAGTTCCATCCATGTCGTCGCAAATGGTAAGATTTCATTTCTTTTGATGGCTGCATAGTATTTTTTGCCTCCTAGAAGATCTTCCTTGTCTGAGCCACTCGAAAACAAGGAAATGTTCCTTCTCTTAAGCCTGTCAAGTTTTGGGATCTGGTTTTTAAGTAAATTCAGCTGCTAGTGCTTTATTTCTACCCTGTTTCCAGGTAAGTTTACCCAGATCATAGTTTTCATCTCATGCAGGATTTGTCGTGGATATTCTGGAGGAATATCTGTAGAAAAAGTTTCTGAGGCTCTAGCCAGATGGGCACAGGGGAAGAGACTATATAGAACCTGTGCCAAATATTGCCATCCTTGATGTGAATTCCTCCTCCTTCTTTGCTACTATTTGATCCATTCCTTTTCATCTAACTGCTTCAAAAGACAATTAAAGAGTGGGAATCTCTTTAATCACCTCTTCAATAAGGACCCAAGAAACACTTTATTTAGTATTTTATCTCCTTTTTATCCATGACCTACAGTTAGTTCCACTAATGCTTTGGTGCTTTTTTTTTGCCTTTCATGTTTTAATTATTTTTTTAATACAGATTTCCTCTGCTATCTCAAGGTAGAGCCTTCCTATAAAAGCCAAATAACATAAAGCTAAGAAGTGATTGCTATTAATATATATGGAAAAATTTTTGAGCATTGCTAGATCCAAAATATAACCTCTCTCAGGCTTAGGACACATCTTGCTAACAGATGCACAATATAAATCAAGATAAAGCACAGATGCTCAGAGACACATTTCAGAGCTCTGGCGGTTTGCTGCTGAGATGCCCAGTGTGCTTCCCAGGGAAGGAGCCAGGCAGGAGGTGCCCCTCACTGTTCCCTGCGTACTGGCTCCCTAACGGCTTGCTGCAATCAAAGGCTGAATGCTATTTTCGCTTTTTGGGTTTTGGGGGGGGCGGGTTGTTTGGGGGGGGTTTTGTTTGTTTGTTTAAGCAAAAGCAAAAATCCTCTTCAGAAGTCTTTCAGTTAGCAAAAACGGGTACTGCTGTAGGTCTTTCCTAAAAGCAAAGTGGCCTGATGCAAATTCGAATAGCGGGGGATGCCCTATTGGCTCCGATGTCATTGGCTTTCTAAAGCTTCAGCCTTGGACCTGGGGTGGGAAAGAGTCAGCCAGTATGCTAACTTCTGGTCGGCAACGTCACCATCTTTCCATCCCCCTCATTTCGTTTTCCAAAACCATTTTTTGTTTTTGCTTGCAATTGTCTTTTTGCAAACAAGTCTTGTAGGATTTCACTTTAAAGAACTTGTCTAAATCTAAGCTTCTGATAGTTTTAAACAGACTGGGTTCCCTGTGCATTTTTCATGTTAAATTTTCTTTTCAATATCTTCCTAATTAAGTCTTCATTTTATAACAATGTCCTATTTATAATTTAAATTTTCATTTAACTTCCTTCACTTTTTATTCAAAGTCATAAACGCAAATGGTTTAAGAAGCAAAAAGAAGGATTTATAAAGAAAACCAAGAATTCTCTTCTCTATGCTTCCCCACCCACAGAGTCTGGATCCCTACAGGCTAACACTTTTAACTGCTTACTTTTTGTTTTTCCGGGGCTCACCTCCAAATACTTAATTAGCACATTTATACCACTGCTTCTTGGCTATTGGCCTCCTGCTGTGATAGATGAGGGCTTTTCTCACTAACACAACTCCCCCACTTCCTCAGCTATATATTAAACTATACAGTTTTATTATGGTAGTTTCTCCTCTGCAGGTTTCTGAAATAACAAAACATAATTAGTTAAAACTCTACTTCTTGGCCTATAAATTATAAACAACACACTTGGATCCCCCCCTTCATAAGATGACAAGACACTAGGGTTCTTACCCTTCTCCCCTCCTCTCCTCCCTCTTTCCATCTTCCATCTTCTGTTAACTGGATCGATACTTTTAAGAATGGAGGGGTTAATACTTTTAAGAATGGGGGGGTTGGGACGCCTGGGTGGCCTGGGATCGAGTCCCACATCGGGCTCCTTGCTTGGCAGGGAGCCTGCTTCTCCCTCTGCCTCTGCCTGCCTCTCTGTCTGCCTGTGCTGGCTCGCTCTCTCTCTCTAACAAATAAATAAAATCTTTAAAAAAAAAAAAAAAGAATGGGGGGGTTAATACTGTTTACAAACTGTTCTATAATCTTAGTACAGTTTTCCATGATTTGTCTATCCACCGATTCTAAAAGATGAAACCAGTAAGTGATACTTCATATCCTGTGGCCCTGTCAACAGTGAGCTATGTGATCAGCTATGATTCCATTTCCTTTCCCAGGGTCAGGATGTCCACTTAAAGTAGAATGCACTCAGAATCAATTCAATTGGTTGGATTCGACTTTTTACAGTTTACCAACTTGCTTTAGAATATTCTCAAACATTTCTAGATTTGTAATATTATCTATCCTTTCATTTTTTCCTCTTTTTTTTCCTTCCCAAGAGCTCTCTCAAGGGTTTTCCTTCTCTTTCCATAATATGAATTAGTTGCTTTCTAAGCCTAGCAAACAGGTTTCCCTTCACTGCACTCTGCTTTGAATACTCTGTTTCCTGCATTCTGTATCTTATTATTATTATTATTATTATTATTACTATTATTATATGCTACCTTCTTTTTCTGGAGCATATCCTCAAGAAACTTCCTATGAAAGGGTGGGTGGATCTAAAATGTTTTTACTCTACTATCACCTTTAACTTACTGGCTATCGGGGCACCTGGGTGGCTCAGTGGGTTAAAGCCTCTGCCTTCAGCTCAGGTCCCAGGATCCTGGGATCTAGCCCTGCATCAGGCTCTCTGCTCAGCAGGGTGCCTGCTTCCACCCCCTCCTTCTGTCTGCCTCTCTGCCTACTTGTGATCTCTCCCTCTCTGTCAAATAAATAAATAAAAGCTTTAAAAAAAGAAAGCCAAAAACTTACTGGCTATCTTTGAGCATTGATAAGAAATCTAATTTCCCTCCTTTGCAGGTAACTTCTGTTTTAAGTTCTCCATGGCCCACTTTTTGGGATGATCTCCTTATCTCTGGTGTTCTAAAATTTCATAACTATGTCTGTAGGTGTCTCTTTATATATTCATTGTGCTTGGTGCTACCTGAGACTTTTCAATATGAACATTATGATCTTTTTGAATTCTGGGGAGTATTCTTCTAATTTCTTCTGTTATACAAATTTGCTGGATCTTAGTCTCTTTCTCTCTTCTAAATTAAAGACTCAGTTCTGTCCCTCATTCTTTTCAATACAGAAACTCTCCCTCAATAATTTCCTCATCTCCTGTGATCTAAAATATACCCATATCCTGATGACTCCTAAATTTAAATCTCCAGCCTGATTTCCCTCCTGACCTATGGATCCATTGCCTATTTGACCTATTTGCTTCAATGTCTAATAGACACCACAAATTTAACAAAGCCTAAATAAAAGTCTTGATATCTCTTTTCATTCTTAATACCTGTTCCACATCCATTCTGTCAAAAGTTCAGCAACAATATCCACTTAACATTTAACTATACAACAACAACAAATCTAGAAGTTATTTATAATTCCTTTTGTTCCCTCTCACAAAATAGCAGATCCAGCAGCAAATCCAAAATTTATTCTGAACCTGACCACTTCCCACCAACTCTGTTAATCAACATAATTTTGGATTATGTTTTATTATCCTAAAACCAGATTATATATATCCCAGTTTATAATCTGGTGCATTAGTGCACATGTCTTAGAGCCCAAGTGTGTGGCTTAGTTTCAAATTCCAGCCAAAAAAAATAAAATAAAATAAAATAAGCAAAACAGAAAAATCCTGTTGAAAGCATTGAAATATACACAAAAAGGGGGAGGAGGAAATGAATGGGATTCAGTTCAGCTAATACCAACAAATACGTCAGTCCTCCACTTACATCTTTCAGTGGGTATGTGTGTTCCTCAGACTCCGAGATGAGAATTTATGTAAAACAGATTTGCTTGAAAGTATTCCCCGGGAAAACAGGAAAAGAGTAAGAAAATGAGACTAAGGAGAAAAGAAAGGCAAACAAGAGTACAGTATCGTGTTCAACAGAGGGTAACTTTATTGCACCCCACAGGGAAGCTGGAAAAAGAGTTGGTGCCTCCTCAGAGTCATTCCCATTAAAACAGGAGAGCTGGGCTACTTATACTCCTGTACCAGTCAGTCCTCATTAAGATTTGCTCCAGCGGGATCAAAGGTGTTCAGGCCCTTCCTGCTCTAAGAATAAGCAGTCAAGGCAGGCTCTAGGAGGTAGGACAACCCTTGACAACAGACACAGGAGCTGGCTTTTGGGAGTGAAAGGGCCCAAATGGTCAAGGGGCCAAGGAAATAGTAAAGTCTGACACCATCTGCTGAAAATGGCTGCCCAGTGGCAAAAAGAATACAACCCTAACTGTCTCATACAGGCCTCCACATCTCCATGATTGTCCACAGCTGCTTCTCGCCATGGTCACTACACATGGTCCTGTGAACCTTTCTAATCTTCCAGAGCAGGAAGCTTTCACTTCAGGACTCTGGACTTGCTATTCGATGTGTGAGAGAATATAAGTGTGACATTTGGAAGCAGACACCACTCAGAAATAATATGACAAAGAATCAATTTACCATGGAAATAATACTCATGGAAGACCTCTAATCAAAATAAGAAGAAACCAGACCAATAACAAGAGACCTCAAGAAAAAAAAAGATAACAATCAGATAATAGTGATAAGTAAACCAGTACACACTAAAATTTCAAATTATTTGGATAAAACTTAAGCTTTAATACAGTTAGGGTGGGTAAATAAAGCCGGGAGAAGGAAAATAAAATGAAAAGTTATCATATTTGGGGAGAGTTGTATAAAAACCACAAAATTATCTCCAAGTATTAAAATGTGGGCTTTTCTTTTTAATTCAACATAGAAGGACAGGAAAGGAGGTAAAACTTCCAAGCAACTAGAGAGATAAAAGAAAAAAGAAAGCCAGATTATTCCACCTAAAGAATGCAAAAATGAAGAGAAATTTTTAAAATATATTTTAAAATTGCCGAATTAAGTTCACATGAAGTATACAGATTTAATGCAAAACAGTACTAAAAGGAAATATAGATAAATGTATTAAAATATTAGGCTGGGGAAAAGCCCAAGGTCACCAACACCAGAAACTTAAGAAATGATTAACAGGTTAACAGCACTAGAAAACAAAACAAAACTTCTATAACTTGACACACACAATAGACATCATAGAACAACATAGTGATAGGGAAAAAAATGTCTTTAAATATAGAACATTTACATCAATAAAATATATTTCAACAAAAAAAAAAACAAAAAGAAAAAGGAAAATGCTAATAAATAAAAAACCATAAGCGGGTAATTCACTGAATCATAAAAGCATCTGCACCATTCAAAATATGAAAAGATGCTTAGCTTTACTAAAAATCAAATGAATATTAACTTAATTAGATTAAAACAAAGATGTCACTTTTTACATATCATATAAACAAAGATTTTTAAATAACACATATACGTGAAACAGGTACATATGATTAGTCCACGTGTAAATTAATTCAACCTTTTGGAAAGTAATTTAGAAATGTGTATCAAAATCTAAAATGTATTGTATCCTTTGACTCAGAAATTCTACTTTAAGGAATTCATCCTAATACAAGTTCACCAAGACATTAACCCAGAAATGGTTGTGTAGACTTATTTACAATAAAGAACTGAGAATAGTCTAAACAACTTAAAAACATTTTGAGAGACTGACTTAAAATGATGTAGTGATAAAATCAACTGTAGCTACTAAAAATAATGAGATCAATCATATGTATCATCACAGAAAGATAGTAATGACATTAAACAATTGAAGTAAAATTGTAATGCATATGCCATGTTTAACTTCAAAAACATTATACTAAGTTTAAAAAGACAGCGGTAAAAAGAACCATCGTATGATCCCATTTGTATGAAATGTTCAAAAGCCAGTCTATAGAGACAGACACAGATCACTGGTGCCTGGGGCTGGGGTGGGAGCAGAGGGGGTCTGCAAATGGACATGAAGACTCTGAGATGACGAAAGAATTCTACAGCTCAACAGTCATGATGGTTGTACAGTTAACTCTTGTCAACTTCCTAAAAATCATTGAATTCACTTGGTGAATTTTATGGTATATAAATTATATCTCAATAAAGCTGCTTTTTAAAAAGAGCAGGGTACGGATCGGTATAGAAATACTTACATTTCCACGAAGAAAGTTTTGCCTTAGGACATTTCTATGTTGTTTGAATATTTTTCAATAACAAATATTACTTTTACATTCAGAAAAATTTACAAAGACAAACATAAATATTACCTTTTTTTAAAGATTTTATTTATTTATTTGACTGACAGAGATCACAGGTAGGCAGAGAGGCAGGCGGGGGGTGGGGGAGAAGCAGGCTCCCTGTTGAACAGAGAGCCCGACACAGGGCTTGATCCCAGGACCCTGGGATCATGACCTGGGCTGAAGGCAGAGGCTTCAGCCCACTGAGCCACCCAGGCGCCCCCAAATATAAATATTATCTTTGAAAACTCTGAGACCAGAAATGGTATGGTATGGTCCCCAACCCCCAAGCCTCCTAAAAACCAAAACTTGATTTCCTATATTGTTTGCCAGACATGGCGCTTTGATATATTTTGCAAAAGTAGAGTCAATAAGGAACAAGCCAATTGTAATGGCAACATCACAGAATGGGATACAATACAGGGGATCACTACATTGAACACTGCTCTAAGTGCTCTGCAAGAATTTACCTGTTAGTCCACATAACTATCCAGTGCTGCAATTAACCACCAGACATTTGGCAAAGGCCACAGAGTTGGTGAATGCAGATCAGGGTTTTAAGACTGGGCAGTCAGAATTCAGTGCCTTGGTTCAAAAACCAAATGAGACCGCCCATCCCTAGACAGTGTTCATATTATACAATAAATTCTTCTCTGATTACACATATCTGCTTCAATAAAGCATTTCCTACGTGGGGCACCTGGGTGGCTCAGGGAGTTTCAGCTCAGGTCATGATCTCACTGTCTGTTTCAGTGCGGGCCATGATCTCAGGGTCCTGGGATTGAGCCCCACCTCGGGTTCCGCACTCAGTGGGGAGTGTGCTTCTCCTCTCGCTCTCCCTCTGTTCCTCTCCCCATTCGTGTGCACACACACAGACTCTCACTCAAATAAATAAATAAATCTTTAAAAAATAAATAAATAAAGCATTTCCTACATCCTGACCTTGCTAGTAAGCTTTCAAAAAAAAATTGTTTTTTTTTTAAACTATTTGCACATTGCCAATTCAAGTCAATGCAATGTGGAAGGCAGGGACTCCAGGTTTTGACTTTCACGATCCTAGCTGGTTAATGCTAGAAAAAGCACAGAAGAAGGCATAGAAAATATGTGTTGAATTACACTGAATGCTTTCAGCCATGTTTCTCTCCACAAATCCAAATTGGTAGCAAGCTTTAAAAACAACTAAAAATCATAATGATTGACCAAAACCCTTCCCATTTCTCTCAAGGTTGAAGGTGTTCAGAAACCTGATTCAGTAGGGATCACCCCCTGAAAGAACATGCAACCTATCACATTTCAATTACCTCTCCATCTTCACTGTCTAGTAATGAATAACCCAGGCTCCCAGAGACAGTGATCATAGATCACACAGACATGACATGCTTGCCTACACCTCCCACAGAAAGTGGTAATGCAGCACATTAGCATTGAAAAGAGGATATTAAAACCCATTTAGATTCTCCCATCATTAGATGGAGAAAATAAATCTGGCTACGAATGCTTGGCTATAAGTTCCTTAAAATGATTCTGGTCCTGCTAAGTCCCACGCTTCTGCAGTTAAAGGTTATAAATGTTCAAACCACAAAATCAGCCCTAGAAACTCAAAAATTCCAGTGGTCTTAGAATTTGAAAATAATGGCCTCTTTTCTCATTAAGTGACCCATAAAGCCCCCAGATAAATGCAAAATCCCAGGATATACTGGTGGAGAGGAATTCTACCCTGGCCTCAGGTTATTGATATTATCCCTTTCCATTTTCTTGTCAACAGCCCCCTGAAACAGCTAGGTTCACAATTCAATCTAAAAGGTCTCATTTAAATGTAGCCTCATTCATTAATTTTGAAATTAAGTTATATCAGCTCTTACCATCTCAATGTTAAAGTCCTCAAATATACATGAAAAAGTTATTATCTTATTCTTCTGCAGTTTTTAAAAATTAATAATAGTGAAAGCCCAATTTTCGACTGGCAACATCATAGAATTGGAGTCAGGGGATTACATAGATGTGAAGAAGTTCAGACATCATTAGTAGTTTGGGCACCCTTTGAACTTAGAACCAATATTCATTTTTTGTCAATGCCATCATATTAAAACTCTTTGCCTTACAAAGCTAATTTTAGGGTGCCTGGGTGGCTCAGTGGGTTAAGCCGCTGCCTTTGGCTCAGGTCATGATCTCAGGGTCCTGGGATCGAGTCCCGCGTCAGGCTCTCTGCTTAGCGGGGAGCCTGTTTCCTCCTCTCTCTCTCTGCCTGCCTCTCTGCCTACTTGTGATCTCTGTCTGTCAAATAAATAAATAAAATCTTTTTAAAAAAATAGCTAATTTTATAAACCAATTTCTCATTGCTAGTCATATTCCACATTGGGCAATATACTCAGGAAAAGCATTGCGATAAAGAACCCCTTCTAGCTGAATTCTCCTTGAGAAACTGAATTTTGTTTAAAACATCAGTTTTGATCTCTGGAACACTGAGGTGAGCAGAATTCTGTTTCATGTACTTTGGGTTTAATTTAGGTTTTATATAGACTTTGCAATTTTCATTTTGATGAGGGTCATTGCTTTAACTCATCTTCTGCTAGACAGTTGAGGAATAATTGGTTTATATCTGAAATACACACTGGATTGTCTATATACCTATTGACTTGCAAGGAGGTGTCAAGAAAATCTGTTTTGATGTGCGCTGGGTGAGTTCTCATGGAGTTTACAGAAGTCATCTTACAAATGAACCAATGCTCATTATCACGTCATCAGGGCTGTAATAAAGGCATTCTTTGTCATTTTTATTTGCTTCCCCTGACAGTTAGGAAAATGTCTTATTTTATTTGGAATCCAACACAGCTCCTGGCATATGCTAAGCACCTGATACGAAGGAAGAAAGAAATGAAAGAAGGGAGGGAAAGAGGAAGGAAGGAAGGGAGGGAAAAGATAGTATGCAAAAGTGCTTTGGAAACTGTAAACGCCACACATATGTAAGAACTTTTAATAAGAAGAATAAGAATAAGATTATAGTAATAATAATAAAGAATTATTATTCTTTAATAATAATATATTATTTTATTAACAATTATATTAATTTATATTATTATACAATATAATATATATTATAATGTATAGTATATCATTATATTAAATAATTTATATTATTTTATTAATAAATATATATTTATTTATAATTATTACATATTATATATTATATATAATATAATATAAGAAGAAGAAGAATTATTACCGTTTGCATTAGCACCCAGGAAAGGAGCTGGTCTTACGACGTGATTACCTATACTTACAGCGTGTCCTCCTCATACTTCTTGTTCTCTCAGTGGGACTCAATTAACTTTCCTCTGTCAAGGCTTGACAATTCCCAAATCTAAATAAATCCATCTTCATGAACAAAAGAACAATTGTTGCTTACCTAGATTTAGGTGACAGGAGAATAAAGAGCTTTTCCATTCTAACAACAAAAAAATTGGTCTCTATTTACTTTCAAATTTCACACCTCAATCAGACTTGCAGATTACCCCCCAAGAAAGGATGAACAGGCCAATGGGCCATAGAGACAAATGTCAGAAAGGAAAAAGTACACAGGGGGCCTCTGGGTGGCACAATCAAGCATCTGATTTATGATTTTGCTTGGTCATGATCTCAGGGTCTTAATCTTAGGATCGTGATCTCAGGGTCTGTGCTCAGCAGAGAGTCTGCTTAAAGTCTCTCTCTCCCTCTGCCTCTTCCCCCCAAATAAATAAATAAATCTTAAAAAAAAAAAAGGAAAGAAAGAAAAAATGACTCAAAACACACACCACAGCAATCTTTGTCTTCATCCAGATTCATATTGCTCTTGTGATCCTCTCACAATGCCCTTCCCTGAATTTAGAAAGTATCATAAAATTACATTTTAAAAACAAGACTGTTCTGTGAAAATCTGTCAAGATGTGTTGTTTTTTCTAGTTATGATTGTCCAGTTTTATTAAAAATAACACCAAGACAATAACACTGCCGACATGTACAAAGAAGTTCAATACGAGAACCCGCAAGCAATGCATATATCCTGATAAAGTCAGGGGCGGGGGAAGGAGAGAGAGAAACAAAGAGAGAAATATCCCCACATCAGCTAGACCATATCAGAAATGACAGACTTAATTTTCATTGTTATATTTTCAGAAGAGCAATAAAAACTAGAATATTTATAGACAAGAATGCGACAACCCTAAGAAAATTGTTTTGTGAGGACATTTGAGTGAAGTAAGTTTATTGGACCTGGAGCCTAGAGAATGCAAGAGGAAAAGAGGCATATCTTTTCTTCAAATATTTAGAGATCTCTCCTATGAGAATGCAGGAGGCATGTTTTGCATGCCTCTTAACAAATCGATGACCAATGTACGCAACATAAAAACATAAATGTCACGTAGGATATTCAGTTCCCAATCACCTGAAGGAGAAATTCAAGAATTTGGTTTGGGAAATGTTAATTTGTGATGCTCAGTAGATATCCAAATGGAGATATCAATTAAATAGTTGAGATTCTGAAAAAGAAGGCAAAGCTTGAGGCATCATTTTGGATGATATTTGAAATCTTAAGTTTGGATGAATTTACCTAAGAGGTAAGTTTAGTTAAGGGAAGTGGACCAAGGACTAAGCCCTCGGCTATTTTAACATTTTGATGTTCAGAAGATAAGGATCAAGGAAAAGGTACAGAGAAGTATCTGAGTTTGAGTTTCCCCAGAAGAAGACCCTGAAGCAGGTATTTGAATATAGTGGTTTATTTGAAAAGGGACCCCAGGAAACACCGATAGTGGAATCAGACAGAACACCAGACAGAGAGGGGGAGGCAGCCAATAAAGGATGCATTATCAAGCAAGTTTGACCTTGTACACAACAGGAACTTAATTCCCTTGGAGAACTCTGTAGAATGCATGCCTCGAAGTTATCCCTCCAAAAACAAAGGAAATGAGGATATGCATACCAACTGCCATCCATCTTAAGTTGGGAGCTGCTCCCAGGAAGCACTAATTCTTTGATACTTGGGGCCTCCTGTGCTCGTGCTCTGAATGGGTTCTAGGAGCCAGAGAAAGCTCAAATGTTGACATTGAAAGTTTCCTGGAGCACACTGAATGGATGAGGTATGAGCAGGAGGTAGGGCAGGGCAGCAGCCTCCTTCACAGGATGGAATGGTCAGGAAGAGGTGAGCAAATGAAGAGAGGGTGGTTTCCTGGATGCCAAGTGAGCTGAGCTAATAATGCAAAATGGATCCCCGCCTTATTTTTGACAGTAGGAACATGCCCTCTAATTGTCCTTGCAACAGCAATATTCTATTGTATTAACCAGTAGAAAAATAAAAAGTCATTGGCATTGAGTCCCCAAAGTAACATTCTCCTTCTTCCACCTTTAGAATGAGTTCTGTACAATAGGAGGTAAGTGGCTTATAAAGATACATTGAACAATATGCTGATTAAAGGAGTGGTGCCAATTATATGAGCGTTTATAACTTTTGTGGCAAAAAGAAAACTTTCAGAGAGCATCGCAGAGGGCTTTTTGTGTGTGTGCCAAAGATGTTAGCTGGGAGACAATCAATAATGTTAACCCCTGAGTGAGCAGGTTATACATCTTATAAAATCATGAAAATATATTTACTGGTTTCTACATCCAGCTTCTATTTCACTGGAATTTAATGACTTCCCAAATAAAATTCCCCACTTTGAAAGTCCCCCAAATCCCATAAATTATGTTCCCATACTCGTTTTATATGGTTCTTTGAAAAAAATAGTTCCAACATTTGAAAAACAATTGTGGGCGTATTCTTTTTAATTCTTAAATGTGTGCAAAAGACCCAGAAGAAAAGATTTCTCTGTGGTAAAGTAAATAAGTAAATGAGATTTGTTTTTCAGCTCACCTTCATGTAAAAAAAAAGGTAACCTTTGGTGGCTTTACCAACAGGAAAGAGCAGACAGCAAGAACATTTGCTGTGTAAATAATGGCCTTTGGCATGACCAGCTGCCAGTGTGGGCTAAAGCACTCTCTTCCACAACTCAGAGAAAGTTCACCGCTATTTTCCGTGTAGAGGACACTACTTTGAAATAATCGTTTACTGCCTAAGAAGACATTCACGGAAACTCGGATTTGGACATTTCTTTTGAAGACAGAAAAATCACCATGCTGATGCTCTGTGGGATTGACGGTGCCTCCTCAGATGTTTGCCTTTAAGAACATTTAAAGGGCCAAGAAGAGAAGGAAAATTGAAAAGCAAATTAAATGTCACAAGTGAAGGGCTGTCACCTCAGATTTAATAATGTCATTATTGAAAGTTAAATACCAGGTAATTATGAACATGAAGATGTGTGAGAAATCCGTGGCATAATTACAGAAACGTACAGCCAGCATTCTCAGAGCTAAGAATTGAACTTCACCGACGGAATTCTCTGAAGGACGGGTTCTCTATACAGCCTCTCCCTATCGGCCCATCAAATCCAGGTAGTTAGAGATGATTTGAGTTTTGAGGATGGGATTTGGATTATTTTTATTCAAATGCAATCTATTTGATTTTTTTCCTCGTGCTTTGTTTGATTTTTGTCCTTTAAAATGGATGTGGCCCAGTGTGTCGGCAGCGCACATATCTAATTACCTTGCCAACTGGTTCCCTCTGCAGGCAAATGCTTTCTGATTACATGATGCTAAACACGGATAATAATTCTATTACAGTTTTCATGGGGATTATTCAAGAATGCACAACACACAGACTCATCCCTCAACTTCGCTCTTCCGTCCCTGTTCTAATATACATCACCGGAATGATGACACTCGGCATCATATTTCATCAGCACATGTCTTTCTTCTGATGTATTGTGTTTCATACCATCGCTTTTAAAGCGATTCAGAATTCCTAGTGAGTGAAAACTCATAAATAATATTACAATTAAAAATAAAAGATTACTTAGAAGGTAGCAAGTATATTTAGATGTGACTTTTAAATGGCAGATGCGTGGCATTTTTCAAACCTCAGAAACATCTATTATACGGGCTGGGGCGGGGCGGGGGAACCTGAGGAGATGACGGTTTTTCACAATTTCTACACTGTCTTGGTCCTTTCTCAGGTAAACATGCACTCAGAGAGACAAACTGACATGCAGAAAATTTTAGGGCTATTGAGGATAGAATATGCAAGTCTGCTCGATCTTTATTATTTTTTTTGAGATTGTAAACAGATCCCTTGGGTTATGAAGCTTCTCAAAGTGCCAAAAATAGAATACACAGATTTTCTTTTGATTGTCCTTTCTTCATTCCTCTGTCTTCCTCATTTCTCTTCTGGTCACTTCAGACAAGGATAAATGGAAGTGTAAAAACAGGCCAGGTGTAAGTGAGGAGAAGCAGTTCTTTCTCAGGCCAACCTTAGGACCACTGTTGCAAAGCCTACTGAAGATTTCAAGTTAATATGGGGGGGGGACCATGTAAAAAGCTACAGATACTTGGTACAAATCAACTAGAGACCAGCAAAGCACACTAGAGTGAAGTACAGTAAAACATTTGCAAGTACTATGGTTTTTTGGTTGTTTTGTTTTGTTTTGTACAAGTTAAAGGTTTATGGCAACCACATGTCAAAGCTACCAGCCTCATTTTTCCAACACCATTGTTCTCTTCCTGTCTTTGGTCAAGAAGAATTCGGTAATTCTCACTATATTTCAGTAATTTTTCCATTATTGTTATATTTGTGACCAGCAATCAGTGATTATGGCTCACTGAAAGCTCAGATGATGGTTAGCACTTTTTAGGAATATTTTTTAATGAAGGTATGCACCTTTTTTAGATGTAATGCTATTGTGCATTTAATAAAACTACAATATAATATAAACATAACTTTTATATGCACCGGGAAACCAAAACACTCATTTAACTCACCATATTGTGACATTTGCTTCGATTGCAATGGTCTGGAGCCAAACACTCAGTATCTCAAGGGATGTCTGTCTGCCAGATACCTGAACACCAAGTAGGAAGCTATTAGAACAGCACATGTGACAGGAAAGAATATTTTCATTTACAACGGTGGCATTGGGGATAAACAGAAGGAAGGTTTGAGATAAGTTGGACATAGCATCTCACCATTTTCTATACCTTGCTTTTTATACTCTAGCCACAACACACTATTCAGTATTTCCCAACAGAGCATGTTGGTTCACACATGTCACCATGACCATGTTTCTCCGGTGTCACTTCCTACCACAAGTAAACTAATGACCATCATCCTTTATGTCCTCACTGTCTTGTGGGTATTTTTATGATAGTACCTACTCCAGATAGATATGCCGATGTTTATATATACTTGTCACCCTTCTTATCTGTAAGTTCTTAAAGCTGTGTCTGTGTTACTTACATCTTATTACTTCTCATAGCCCTAGCAAAATGCCTGGTAACAATATCAAGAACAATGACTTATGGTTTACTTATAGTACTAATTCCCTTTTTTGCCCTGTCTAATAAAATGAAACCCTTGAAAGAACCCCATAAAATTCCTTTTCTAAGTATCCTAGATCATGCAAATGTACAGAACCTTCTCATACTTCCTGCTGCATCTCCCCTGCTACATATTCTCCCTGAAATGGGGAGTTGTGAGTATCATGTTTCAAAATGCACCATGTCAGTATCAATCTGGATGGGCTGGATGGTGGTAGATGGAGGATTGATCCCAAGATCTTCACTCTAACCTTGGTAACACTCAGCAGATTTGCCAGAACCTACCAGCAGAGTTTCAAGGACTTTGACTCCACTTTGCCTAAACTGAAGGTACCTGAAGGAGTAACACCAACCCTGCCTCAGGTTCTTGGCTCCTTGAGTCAGTAGCCCTGTCCTGGCACAAGACACCATCCTTGATCAGGGTGAGCCATGACACCCTCTAGTGCCTATGGCAATCACCTAAGACCATCCTTTTACCTTCCTTATTCCCCACCTGAGACTCATCATCCTCTAGTCTTTATACTTAATCTGTGTACTTGGTGTCACATGTTTAAGATTAAGGCAATGTTTAAATTTTGCATTCCTTAATAGACTAAGACTTTATTTTGCCCTGAGTTCTTCATGTTCTCAACCATCTTGGGCTGAACCTCTCACTTTGACTCCATTCCTATAAAACTTAAATCCTAACATTATGCTCCCTAGATTTAACATTGGCAAAAATCGTGTTCTTCTGAAGATCCCCTTATGACAATATGACCCAGAGATATATTCAAGACAGATTAAGGTTGGAGAGAAAGGATATAGAAAATCCAGCTACAGTGTTCTTTCCCTTACTCTCTGTTCAGAGCTCATGAAATAAAGGTGGATCATTTAGCCCACCATCTCTCTCTCTGACCAAGTATAATTTGGCTCTTTTTTTTCTCCAGAATATAACTAAATAGGAACAATGTAGAACGCAATTAATGGTTGTTTATGTCTTACTCTAAAGTAAAATCTAACAGGTTAACAATAAATATTTGGCTGCTCAAAATGTTATGAATGAGTGATTAGAGATATTTCCCTACCACCTTCCCCCTATGCATTTAACTTGAAACAGAGTCAAGAGGATTGATGATGAGGGGACAGAGCTGAAACTGTCGCTGTGAATGTCATTAAGGAGATGAAGTGCATGTGAATGCAGTTCTGCTGGGCAGCAGACTTTCTTCCACGTAATTCACAGCCAAATCAGACAGCTTGGTCGTTATTTTCCCAAAACAACATCAATATGGAAGTGGCAGATTTTAAGGGCATCATCCCTGTAAAGCAAAGCTGAAGACCAAAGGTAAGACCAGCCCAAAAGAATACTTTAAAAACATGCCGGTACCTGGGGCGCCTGGGTGGATCAGTAAATTCTCTTGATTAAGGCGCAGGTCATGATCTCAGGGTCGTAAGATGGAGCCCCACATCGGGGTAATTCTCTCCCTATGCCCTTCCTTCAGTATATACGTTTATATACTGATATCTTTCCAAATCTCTTTTGTGGTCTTCAAATAACCATGAGATATGTAAGATACAAACTCTCATCCTTACTTGGAATATGGTCCAGAGAGTCTGAATATAAGAGAGCTGAAAAATCCTATTTAAAATATTTAAAACTGAGATTCCAGAAATGTTGAGCTAAAGCCACTTCAAGATGAGTTTACCACAGACGAGAAAAAGAATGTGGGTCCTTTGCCATAGATGTCTCCCTAAATGTATCCAGCACATCTTCTTCTCCCCAAAAAGAGTTTGAAAGTTCCTGTTCATAGAGGGAATTTACTTCTAAGACAATGTTTTAGATGTGTCTTACTTGCTTTAAGACAGCTCAGAGGAATGTGTATGTCTTCCCTGTTCAATATGGCAGCCATCAATCACAGGTGACTATTGAGCTCTTAAAATGTGGCTAGTCCAAACTGAAATGTGCTATAAGCAAAAACTGCACACAAAATTTCAAAGACTTACTATGAGAGAAAGAATGTAAAACATCTCAATAATATTTATATTGATTACATGTTAAATGTTAATATTTTGGACATATCAGGTCAAATAAAATGTTATTAAAATTAATTTTAGTAATCTGTTTCTGTCTTGTAATGTGGATACCAGTAAATGTAAAATTATATTTGTGGTCAACATTATATATTTCTGCTGGGCAGCACTGCTACATAGCATCTTTGGGGTGGGTGGAACTATGAGCTTAGTGCAAAGTAAGCAGGCACAGCATCACTGAGATGCAATTGTTGACCTGGCCTGTAGAACCAGATAAAAGCTGAGGGATAGAACAAGTTGCATAGTGCTCTCCCTAGTGTGACTCACAGGATGACACCCACCTGCCAACTGTCACTGGTCCATGGCCGGTATAGAAATGGAGCACACACCTTTACAAAGTTTTATACAGTTTGACAGATCAATTTTACCTCTGTTAAATCTAACATCGTTTTTTAAATGGGTTTGTGTTTTGTATGTCTTTGCAGTCTCTTATTTCATTTTATTAATTTCTATTTGTAAATAATACTACAAAATTATTTACCCGAGATATTGAAAATACAATCTTTACAGATGGTTTGGGAAACAAGGAGATGTGTAATTTTGGTGATGTTATGTTTAGTTTTGACATCCATAGAAGCAGAGATTCATGGGTTTCATATATTCTTCCTGAAAGCTGGCATTTACCGGAGAATAACAGTATTCAATTTTCTTATACCTAGCTAAAGTGTAGCTGTATCTAAATTCCTTTAAATGCAAAGCCAGTTTTAATATAAAACAAAATAATGGGTTAGCCCCTTAACTCTATAGATGTGTTTCCTGTAAAATATAGAATTTGGAAAAATTGATAAATAGCCAGCTTCTAAATGACATAATTTGGGGAAATCCATGGTTAGATAAGGAGCTGGTAGCAGTCTGCACTATAGAGGAGCCCCACCAGGCCTCTAGCTGCCCTGAATCAGGTTAAATTGGATGTGAGATATAGCGTGGCCTGGATGTGGGAAGGAAGACACAGTAAATGCTCTTTAATAATAATGGGAAGAAAGGACTTAGGACTTAAGTGTAATTGGGTGTGGCAGTTCATTAGCAAACACCTGTTCACTCTGCCAAAGTATGAAAACCAAAAAAATCCTGCTTAGAAAAATTGAAGATTTTTCCACTTCCCTCCAAAACAAGAAACATGATCAATTTTGACCTGTCAACTGTAATTCCTGCCTCAGTGCACCACAAAGTTAAACAATTCTCACTACTCCAGTCTAGCAACATCACACTCCAAAACATGGTTTGAAAACCACAAGAGAACTCCAATCTTTGATGTCAGGAGATATTCCCAGGTACAGATTCCAAAGTAAAGACACATATGAAAGAAAATCATTGAGAATTTTTTAAGGTAATTTTTTTTCTCATATCCTCAGATTTCACAATTCACTCAGCTTGCTTTGTATGAATTCTAGAAAAGAGGCCACAAATGGTCCCCTGTTAATTTCTTCTTTCTTAGGTGTTTTAAAGGTCCTTTATATTAGATAGCACCACTCATAATTTGATTCTCCTCCACTGCATTGACATTTCATTTGCTGAAGGGTGTAAGACAACTCAGGATCAATCTAGAAAGGGCTACGGAAAAGAGGGAAGGGTATTTTCAAAAAAGTGAAAGCAGTGTATTCTAGATGTCTGTTCTTAGAGAGCAAGTACTCTGTCTTGCTCACAGCACTTAGAACAATCTTCAGCAGTAATGACGCGTTCAATAAATACCGTAATTGACTCAAGGTAGACAAATAGTAATCAAGCATCTACTATATGCCAACCCTGACAAAGCATTTTATTTTTCCACATAATATGGCAAGGTATGCATTTTGTGATAAGGAGACTAAAACTAAGAGAAGTAAGGTTAACAAATTCAGGTCACCACCTTCCCCTCCCATTGACACTCTCTGTCACCATAGAAAACAGCTCAGAAGCACTCACTGTGCCATCTATTAACTGTGTTAAATATTCCCTCGTAAATTCCTTTCTTGCTCTGCCTGGAAGTGAGTGGGTAAAGTTTTGCTCTGAAAATTAAGGGAGGTCTTAAGTTGCACAACATGGTTTCTCTTTGACTTTGACTTTGGCTTTGCCTCTGTGAATGCAGTGCCGCATTCATGTGTAAGCTGATATGTAAAAAAAAAAACTCCATTTTGAGGTGTTTGAAGTTCTTTCTTACACCGGATGTCCAAGTTGCTCACTTACTTTGATTTGTTTTCATATCATTTCATATCATTTCCTTGCTGGGCAGAGAAGACCTGAACCTGGTCATCCACCAGAGACCAGCTCTGTTGATTCCCCAAAAGAACATGGAAACATTTCTTCCTCTCAAAATATGAGAAAACTCTACACAGGACTGAATTTATATGTATGCAGATTAAGCTACCATCTGTAAGAAGGGTCCTTCATTCTATAATACAATCCTTCCACCTCTTTACTGAAACCTAAGTCTCTTTACAAAGAGCATGAAGGAGAGCTCTTCCTGAAGGACCATTTCCTTGTGCAAGTAGAGGAAGGCACTGCACACAAAGACTATGGACACCTTGTAATCAGGCCAGCTAAGGTCCATCACTGCTTTGCTGCTTAATTACTACATAATTTTAAGCAAAACTATATCATCAGAGTTTAATCAGGAAAAGCAAAGCCATTCCAAGCATTTTAAGCAAGAAGGAATTAGGTTTAAAAATTACTAAAAGGGCTAGAGTAGTAGAAAAGAGGAGAGGAGGGAAGTTAGTGTTTTCCAACGCTCAAGAACAGCAGGAGGCCTAAAACCATTGCCCAATCCCACCCTCGGCACAGCCACATTGATGCTAGTGTTCTGCCATGGCTATTACCAAAGTCAAAAGAAGAGCTCCTCCCTTCCTTCTACCTTCCCCTCCCAAGTGAGAGCCTCCAGTTGGAAGAACATAAATCAAAGCCATGCTGGCAAGTGTGTCTAGGAGATGCAGCTTCTAGATTTTGAGCTTCTAGCACACAGAGGGAAGCAACACAAAATATCCATTACAACAAGTTATGTATTCTGTTTGAGCTACAGCTTTCTCTTAAAATAAAAACGATGGGGGCGCCTGGGTGGCTCAGTGGGTTAAAGCCTCTGCCTTCAGCTCAGGTCATGATCTCAGGTCCTGGGATCGAGCCCCACATCGGGCTCTCTGCTCAGCATTGAGTCTGCTTCCTCCTCTCTCTGCCTGCCTCTCTGCCTACTTGTGATCTCTGTCAAATAAATAAAATCTTTAAAAAATAAAAAAATAAAAACGATGGTGTTATATGTACTCACTTTTAAAAGTGCTTAGTGTATGTTGGGCTACTATCTACTGGGTGTTGATCCAGGAACCGTGGATATAAATATTGTTTTAAAGTACAGTCTCAGCTTTTATATGATTTCACAATATGCTTAAATAGATAATTACAATAACAGGTTGTTGTCAATTCTATTCCTTCTATTTGGGAGGATTGGAAAGAGTTTCTAAAGGAGATGATGCCCACTGGAGTCTTCAACTATGAGTAGAGTTAACCAGACAATGGGTAGTAGAAGACTGGGGCTGGGGAGAATTCATCATTTCAGCAGAAAATAAAAGCAAGTGCAAGAGAAAAGTAAAAACACCTTACAGTGTACAGCATAATAAAAGCAGTCTTAGATTGCTAGAGAATAAACTGCAAGGAAGGAAATGGGAAAAGAGAGATAGGCAGAAGCTACAGCAGCAAAAGTCTACTATCACTTGTTAAAAAATTTAGATATACCTCAACCTAATGGAAGAAGAGAGATGTGGAAGGGTTTGAAGTCCAGCCGTGTTGTGGTTAAATTTGTGATGTCTAGGGGCGCCTGGGTGGCTCAGTGGGTTAAGCCTCTGCCTTCGGCTCAGTCATGATCCCAGGGTCCTGGGATCGAGCCCTGCATTGGGCTCTCTGCTCAGCAGGGAGCCTGCTTCCCTCTCTCCCTCTGCCTGCCTCCCTGCCTACTTGTGATCTCTGTCAAATAAATAAATAAAATCTTTAAAAAAAAAATTTGTGATGTCTAGTGGCTAGGAGGAAAAATATAAGCAGAAAAGCCACTTCAGAAACTTTCAATAGTTCTGGAATGAGTTAGTGGAAAGCTGAATCAGATGAATGCAAAGAAAGGGTGAGTCATTCAGACATACCCTATTATACTCACTGAAGTACCAGCAGACCTGAAACAGGGTAGCACATCTTGTTTCCCAACCTCCTTTGGGGAGTGGAATGCATGCATTGAGAAGGAATTCTTTGACAGCTGAAGTGGAAGCAAGGACTGCTCAGCTCCCACTGGGTCATACTTTGCATGAAGAGTGTAGATTCAGTCAAGTGCAGACATTTTATCTTGCTAGGCAGGGACATAAAGTTTGGGGCAGGGCTAGATGACTCTGAATAATAGAAGGGAGACTGATCCTATATCTACCAGGAGCCCTGTTCCCTGGCTAGATTAGTGAGAGCAGGAATAGAGCAAAAGAGATAGATTCTAGAAATAAAGATAAAAATTGTCAGGACTTGATGGCTGGTTAATATGGAAGGTGCCAAAAACCAAGAATCAGAAATAGTTATTAGAGTGCATCATCACAACTCCTTATTGGAAATCCAGGTGGTCAGATTTAATAAAAATAATATGGTCTCAGTCTCAGATTTAATAAAAATAATATGGTATATATACCATGTATAACAGAAGGTAAGCGGGAAGATCTACACGAAGAGCCACACTCCAACATGTTAGTAGTTCTTCAGTGAAGTATATGAATATTACTACACGTGAGATAAATAAAACAATTAAGATAACTTCATTTCAGTCCAGTCAGGTTTCACCTCAAATTGAGACAAGGTCAGGTTTCATTGCCAAGTGGATGATGAAAACTGTTTTTGGAGCTCTTTCAATTTCAGAATTGTGACACCCATATTTTGCTGGGACAGAGATAAGATTGTTGGGTTGGATTTAGGCAGGTGTACCCTCTATTTCTTCCTATCTCCAAAGGTGGGGAACCTTCCTATTATAAACAGAGGTAGGAATATGGCTACCTCACCACATCTGCTGATGGCTATGGGACTCAAGAACTCTGTGGAAAATCACCTGACCTCAGCCGTATTATTAGAACTTGTGATTTTTTTTTATGATCTTGGTGTGTCCCCTAGGGGTCCGTTTTAGAGCAAGAGTGAATGAAGTCCCTGAGAGAACATCAATATGAGATGGCAAGAAATCTGGCCAAAATAGCCAGACTGAGGAGCACACTGTATACTGGGAACCTTGAGTCAGACAGCAGCTCCAGGTAGAGTGAGACTCTGCCTGGCTGTCTCCTGAGCTAGACACTCTCTCTTCACCCATACAAAACTCCAGCAACAACCTTAGATGACTCATAAAAACTCTCTCAGTGAGGCAGTTATCCCAGCCAGAGGGAGAAGAACACAGGATGTGAGATAGAGGGACTGTGGCAATTCAGAGAGTGGCCCATGGAGACTAGAGGTCTGAAGGATACCAGTGGGGACAACAGAGAAATAGAGAAGGTTATAGAGATGAATAGCAGAGCAAGAGCAACCCACAGAACAAAACAGGGCTCATGTGATAGACAACAGACCATGGGGTCTGCAGAGCTATAGAGTAAGGACTGATCACAATGCCTACGCACAGTCTCCTCGAGAGAACAATGGCAAAGGCAGACAACTAGGATGAATGAGTTTCTCGCTTAAAACAAGTAGGAGGTTGGTCTGTATTTGGAGCATTACTGTACATTTGATATTCTTCTGCTCAATAGCAAGAAACATGTGGAACACAGTGTTTTAAATGACTCATAGGTTTAGAGTTGGATGGTGGTATTACCAACAAAAAAAATTTTAAGTGATGTTTTAGAGGAAAGATGGTTTGTACATCTGGGGTCATACTCAGCTGGGGTGCTCATATATTATCAAGGTAGCAAGCTATAGGGTGTACAATCTCAAGTTGGTAGGAGATGTCTGTGCTGGAGATAATGATTTCAAGGTATAAGTATAAAATAAAACCACAAGAATGTTGAAATTACTTAAGGAGAATAAGGAGATGAAAATATATTGATAGGCTGATGATACAACCCTGAAGAATATCGACATTTCAAAAATGAGTAGTGGAATAAAAACCACTATTGGCAGAGAGAAAAATAACAGTAAAAAGTAAATAAGAAGAACCATTTTGTACAAAGTCAAGACAGAATGAAGATTGATAAGGAGAATAGAGTTTGATAAGGAGGCAATGGTTGTCAAGTGAGAAGAAGAATAAAACGGATCCACACAATCTGGAAAAAGAAGACTAAGGGTGATGGGGAGGGAACAATTTCTGTGCAGTGGTGGAGACCAACAGTAGGCTGTAGTAAACAGGTGGGAAGTAAGTGAAAAGCCTAAGTATAGAATATTCTTTCAAGGACTTTGGAAAAGATTAAATGAGGTAATTTTTTTAGTAGAGTGTTTGGCAACTAATGGGGTCCATTGTAACACAATGACTTCAAACCACATAAAGGTTTAAAGTGTGACATCAGGTTCTTTCCTAGGAAAGTATTCGTGTAGATGAGGGAAGACAATTGTTGATTTCCTGTTCTACTCTCACTGCCTCTATTTTGGCATACCCAAACATCCAGGCACCTGGCAAGGGAAGGGGGAACAACCTGAACCGCAAATTTAGTGCAGGTAAGATGTTTGGCCTAGGAACCAGAAGGTGGGGGTCCAAACTGATTCACAGCAGTGGTTTGTTTTAGAAACTACAGTGGTGTTCTGCCCTACAAGAGAAGAGATTTGATATGTTTACTTTGAAACTAATGTATTCCTTGTCAAAATCCTTGACTTGCAATCAGCTGGATGTACCACCTTTAAAGTATTTTCTTATAGGATAACTGACTTCCAAGCCACCCCAAGTATCATGCTTATTTGTCTAAAATCCTTGTCAACTGTACCATTATTATTATTATTATTATTCCTCTGTATCTTTGACATTTCAGAGATCCTTCCCATTTTCTTATGAGGGCAGAGGACCTTGCAAAATTGCCAAACCATTTTCCTAACTACCACTCCATCTTATTTAACTTTTCCTACTTCCCTCACCATTCTAATCAAGGATGGCTGGTGGTACAGAAACCTTACTGACCAAGTTAATTGTGAGAGATTCTGATCTTCAGGTTGGAAAATACCGTCCAAAACAGGTGATTCCTGTTTTCAGCACCCATCATACTGAATGAAGTAAATGGCTAGTACAGGGTGGTCAAGACTTATTGACAAGAAGATCAACCTCCCAGTTTTTAGTCCTCATGCCTTCACAATCATTTTTCCTTTGGGGCGTAGAAGAGGCAGAAGTCCTTTTCTTTTTCTGTCTTCCTTATGGAAATATCCAGCTCCTGTTTCTAAGGCTATAACTGCCGCTGTTTTGCTCCTGCTATCAGAATAGTTGTGAGAGAACATTCAGTGGTGATTCACTGGGTTCATTAGCATTCTATGTGTATTTTCTTTTTTTTTTTTTTTTAAGATTTTATTTATTTATTTGTCAGATAGAGAGAGACACAGGAGCGAGCACAGGCAGACATAGTGGCAGGCAGAGGCAGAGGGAGAAGCAGGCTCCCTGCTGAGCAAGGAGCCCAATGTGGGACTCGATCCCAGGACACTGGGATCATGACCTGAGCCGAAGGCAGCCACTTAACCAACTGAGCCACCCAGGCGTCCCTCTATGTGTATTTTCTTATAGCCAAAATCTTCAGACCCCTTTACTCTCAACCCTGTGCACTGATTCCGAACCAATTTATTCTGGTCATCAAAAAACTACCTTTCACCTATCTAAAGTTCCTTCCAGATGTCAGTACTGATGGGCATGATTAATGATTTAATTGTTTAAATAGGCATGATTAATGATTTAATTGTTGTGTTTCAATCAGTAAGAGAAATCAGGTCTGCAGTAACTCAAAAGTCATCTCAGGTGAGCAAGCTTGATTTAACCCTTTCGAACATAAACAAATTATTTAGCTCATGAACCACCTCCAAACTCCTCCCTAGACCATTTCCAAAGATGGTGCTAATTAGACCACATATTGCTCTGTCTCTAATTATAATATATTTAATTAGCATGCATGATTTTTCCCCAATTAAGCTGTCATTATCATAAGGTTAGGAACCCTCCTGCCAGGGCAAACTGGGTGGGAAAATACACAATTCAACATTTATTAAAATCCTAACTTAACTCAAATTCAACAATATTCTTGGTCGCCACCACTAAAGAGTCAAAGAATGTTAATTTATCTCTCTTGTCTGTCTCTCCAAAAATGTATTAGTGACTTGTATGTTTTTCTCTGAATTTACTGACCTCAATATTTCTACTCCTTGCTACCATTGCTTCTTCCAAAACCATAAATTTCCCTCTTGGATCCTCATTTTGGTCAATACTGCCCCCAAGAAAAGAGTACTGCAGAAGTAGGAGCAGGGTCACCAAAAGACTGTTCCACCCAGTACTACTTTAAATTCTAACTACATTCAAGACTCAGCTCATGGGGCGCCTGGGTGGCTCATTGGGTTGAGCCTCTGCCTTTGGCTCAGGTCATGATCTCAGGGTCTTGGGATCGAGCCCCGCATC